>PVJO010022053.1:0-28655 GCA_004026905.1 Hystrix cristata | reverse complement strand
TAACCGAGCTCAGCATAACTGCTACTCCATGCCACGGGTGGCCGTGTGGTCACCCAGAAGACAGAGGCTGCTCGTCAGCTTCCCTTTTGCCGTTTCTCTTCCAAAACTACATGCTCTTGTGAGTGCGAAGCTTTCTAAAAAATTTCACTTCTCTGACACCAGATGAATAGTGGAAAAAAATGAACTTTTTTCCTTTTATGTTTGTGCCAATCTCAATGGTTCACTTCTGACACCAGATTTTTAGTGTTTTCCTGCAATGAGCAATTCTCCAACCGTCTGCGGGCACCAAGGAGGTCTTCTTCAGTTTAACTCAACACTGTCTACATGAAGATAGCTTCGGATCTCAAGACTGCCCCTCCTCTTCCACTTCAAATGTCGGTCACAAGTCCAGGTTGTCACCTGTGCTTCTGACTATCCGACTAAAATAGGAGCATCTCACAATTCTCTCTTTAGATTAAATTGTTTGCCACAATGGCTCACAGAACTCAGGAAAGTAATTTATTTGCCAAGTTAATGTCTCATTATAAAAGGACACAACTCAGAAACAGGCAGACAAAGAGATGCATGCAGCAAGGTCTGTAGAAAGAGGTGTAGAGCTTCAGTGCTCCTTCTGCATGTGCCACCTTCTTGGTGTGGCCATAGGTTCTGACCTGAAAGCTCTCTGAACGAACCCTGTCTTTTCTTAATTTTAAGGAAGCTTAATGATGTAAGCAGGATTTATTTAGTCACTGATCATTGGTGATTGTCTCAGAGCTCAGCTCCTCCCCCTTGCCTATAGGTCAGGGTCTGCCAGGTTTGCTGAAAGTTCCAATCCTCTAATCACGTGACTGGGTCTGTTGACAACTGGCCTCCATTTTGAAGATACCCGGAGTCCCAGGGCCACCAGCACCTGGTCAGCACACAAAAAGACTCAGTTCAGAGATTCTAAGGGTTTTAGGAGCCATGTGCCAAGAAACGGAGGCAGGCACCAAATACATATTTTTTATTATGTCACAGGTAGCTAGGCAGATAGATGTTTCTAAAAGGAGTCTCAGATCTGGAAACTGACAACTGACTTGATGCTTACAACTAAATCCAACCATTCTCTTATCAGACAAAAACAACATCTCAGAACATCTACCTCAGACAAGGTCACCGTGTAGCACAATACCCCAAACTCATGAAATGAATGACTGCTGCACTTTACCAGTTACAACTTCTATCTAGTTTTGTATACCCACCATGGATAAAACTTATTAGAATATCCAATCGTGGAATCACCTCTTTCTGATAATACTCAGTCCAGGAAGAACTTCTGCTTCCTTAAAGTCTCCACCAAATCACCCAAGCAAAGCCCGTATCCTCTACTGGATCACTCTAATACCCCCTACTGAAGTTAACCACATTTCCCTGTGATTTTTAGTATTGTTCTTTATGCAAAGAGTGATAAACACAGCTTGCTGAACTTCAATATATCTATCATATATAGATATATGCGTGTATATATATACATATTAAATAAATCTAAACATATATACAGATATACATGGACTTGCAAACACCTATACATTTGACTTTTCAAGGATTTGTAGGTTCTGTTTCTGCAAATTCAAACAGCTGTGGATCAGAAATATTGTTCAAAAATTGCTTCTCTCTTGAACATGTACTCTTTCTTGGTCTCTTCAACAATACAACATAATAGCTACTTGTATAGCATTTACATTGTATTGGATGTTACAGTAATCTAGAGATGATTTGAAGTTTATGAGAGGAGAGACACTGGTTATATGCAAATACTATCTGATTTTATATAGGGAACTTGAGCATCTGTCAATATGTCGCTGGCCAGCATGCATTCTTAACTGTGTGTTAGATGGAAATCAGCTGTGCGCTGAAAACTGTCTCCCTTGTCTACCCTCTTCTTCAGGGCCATCTAAAGCAGAGGGTCCTCATAGCACTTTCCAAGCTGTTGCTAATCAGCTGGTGCTTCTTGTTCAATTTATATGGGAATCGTGAATTGGTACATTGTAGCTCTTTTAGTATATAACTCTGTTGTCATAATTCTGCTCTAAACCACTCATCATTTGTCATCAGGATTGTTGTTGTAGGATCCTCCTTTTCTACCTGCTCCTGTCATTGCTGTCTCTGCTATATTTCCCTAAAAGAGCAGTTATTTCCTTAAAAACATGTTATATGTATGTTTGTACTCAAAGGAAAAGCCAAAATTCTTGCTAAGCATTCCAGTGCCCTATGAAATCTACTCCTGCTACCATTTATTAACCTTTATGCCTTTATCTTCTGCTAATGTATCCCTCATTCACTTACTGCAACCACATAGGCCTCCTTAAGGTTCAATTTCATTTGCAACAAACTAGAGCTAATGATAATATCTAACCTAGATTTTATCAAAGGTATTAAATGAGATAATGCACATAAAGAATTTAGCATAAAGTCTGGCTTCTGGGACGCCTTTAATCTAAGGGAATAGTGTCTCTTAATATTTCTGAATCCATTATCCTCATCATGATCTTTATTATTATTGCTTCCTGTAGAAGCATCTTTTAAAGAGAATATATTCACCTTGATCGTTGACCTCTGTAATCATCTGACTTAAAATCCTTTTAGCTGCTTCCCAAAGGAAAGTTTACTTTCCAAGGTTAAAAATTTTCCATGGACAATTTTTTAAAAACATTTTGATTCAGACCCTACCAAAATTCAACTTCAGAATCATTCTGTATTTCAGAAATAACACTCGCAAAAACAATGTTTGGCTGAGTCAATATGAGATCAATTGTGTAAGTCACATTAAGTTTAAAACATCAGTTTTGTTACTATGGTCATGCTTTCCACAACAGATCCCATAATATATTTGTCTTCATATTTGAATAATACTATGCACAGCCAGCAGTAAATGAGATTTAAATTTGGGATATGCCTTGACTTATTTTCTGAGAATTTTTTCAAAGTTGGGAGCACGTGGAAATTTTTGTTTCACTATTTTTGCTTTCGCTATTTATTTGTTTTTGAGATTCCCTTTGGTGTCCGAGCTTCAGAACTTTCAAAGAAATGTGCTGCCAGTTTACCCTGGTAAGCTTGAAAAAGCAGATTTCTTTATGCTTCTCCATTAATTGATTTAAATCCAGGGTGGAAATCTGTGCTGCTGCGTTGTCATGCAGTTCCAAACCTTGAAAGATGTAAAATTTCAATTATTAAGATTTGAAGAAAGCTCTAAATCCTTATCAATTTCTAGTACTCTATTATCATTGACAATTTATCTCTTTTCCTTCTTGTATTGTACTTAATAACTTGATATATTTCTATTGAATGTTGAATGAATTGAATGAGACAATCTTAGAATTTAAAACATTTCACTCAGAAATAAATTGTAAATAAGATTAGACTGGAGAAAAAGTTAAATCTCTTGTAATACATAATCCAACTTTGAATTTTTGTACTTTATTTTAGTGAGAAGATATGACTTCTCAAGGTAAAACCTCCCTTCATTGATTCACTCATTCTTCCTAGGCAGTTCACATAATTCATTTCTCACCTCTGAATGTGCCTATTCTTGTGCTATACCCCCTACACTCCAACTACAGATCAGCGTGTAACCAAGAATATGGTCAGCAAGAGAACTTCTCATTTTATAAACCATACCCAAGACCTAAATGTTCACAAAGAAACTTCCAGATTACAAAACATATTTATATATTGCCCATGTTCTCAAGTCCAACAGTTTTTAAAAATGATTAGGTTTCTGAAAGCGCTGCCCATAATGTCACGTTGGATATGTTTTCCCCTTTGTTTACAAGTGTATTTGTATATTCTGTAATTCTCCACTAACATGGGGATATTAAATACCCAGTCCAATTTGAAAGGTCAGTTTGAAAATCCATTTTTATCTTCATACCGTCTTCCATCATCCCCTAGCCAAACTTGAGTGGTGACGCTGGCTACCTGGAGTGGGATAGTAGTGATTGTCTGCCCTAAACATCAAACCTGCTCATCCTCCTTCTCCTACATCTAACTCTTCTTGAGCTGAAGGAAGTAAGAAAGAGTGGATACAGGGATGCTCTTATACCACTTGCAATATCTCTAGGGCAGGGAGGTTCCCTCTGATGTGTGGTTCTCTTCGGTGCAGTTGTGTGAACCCTTGCTCCCTCTAGCACTGAGGGTCTATCAGGAGGGACACACATATCTCTCACTCATTATATGCTCTCTGAGTGAGGCATCCACTTTCTTGGTCTGGTGTCTTTCTGGGAGGAGCAGTGTTTCTTTACATGGAGCCACGCAGACTGATTGAGTGCCTTCTCATGGCCTCTGAAGACTGATTCATTGATGGAGGAATACTTTTGGCTCTATCTTCTCAGACATGATTATCTTCCTCCTCTCTCCTTGAAGTTTGTGCAACACCTCAAGTCTGAAACAGGTGCCAGTATTCTTCCATGCTGTCTCGGTGAACAGTCTGTATGCCAATTGTTTTAAATGTATATTTATGATTCGTTTCTCCATAATAGAATGTAAGCACCTGGAGGACAAGGACTTGTTTTTTATATTTTCCCTTGATGTAGCTACCATTTCTAGAACAATGAATGTAATCTACATGATGAATCATTTCCCTTAGATGATATGCCAAATTTGTGTTATGTAATATTTTACCTATTATTTTGTTAGTACTGCACATAAGGAAAATCCAAGATACAACCTAAATTTGGAAATGTTGCAATGGCCATATCTGTGAGAATTATATCATACAAAAACAAAACAAAACAAAACAAATGCTTGTAAAGAAAAAAATTGAAACATCAAGGACAATAAAGTCCAATAAAACTGCAGTAGCAGCTTGAGCACACCATACTCCCCTTGGGTAAATGTCCACACCCTCCCACTGATGGCATTGGGTGCCAGATCTACTGAAGTATGGATGAAAAATATGAAATGTTAATATGGGTTAAGGTGGTTTTGTAGTTTTATCAGCCTTTGATAAAATATACTCTGAAAATATAGTGAAGTGTGTCCTTCCTTCTAATTTTGTCCATTAGTTTCTACAAATAACACCTCCTGTAAGCTACCAAGAGATTGTAAAACTATCTGGCATCCTGTAATGACAATACAATACACAAAGACTGAGGAAGTTGCTTAAATTCAGTACAGGCATTGTATCCCACCCCGGGATTCTTCCTGGTGGACTCCAACGCTTTAAAGTAATTTACTTGAATTTTTCTAAGGCTGCAGTGCTTGGGACCAACTGAAGCTGGTGGAACTTCGCTTAGGCAAGACCTTCCATGGACCGTGGTAGTTACTGTTTTTCCCAGTGAAGGCACTTTCCAATCTTCCCTTTCTCTATTGATCCCTACCTTGTACTTGTTTTCTATCCTTTTCATAAAAAATAGCCGCAGACTTAGAAGTATAACACAACATATATTTGCCATCTCAGAGCCCTGTAAGTCAGTCAAAATCAAGTCGCTTGTGGCTGTACTTCTAAGGTTACCATCTCCTTACTGCCTGTCAGCCAGAGGTCCATTTTTGCTTTTAGATGAACCACTCCTTCCCATGAAATCTTCCTCCAGCAACAAGAGTGACAGCTCCTCTCATGCTTTGGCAATAAATAACTTCCTTTCTCCTTGACTTTCTCTTCCATCACATCTCTGTGACTCCAGAGAAAGTGTTTTTTTTTTTTTTTCCTTTTAATGGCTCATAATCACTTAGACAGAGCCACTCTGGATAATCTAGAATAGTCACCCCATTTTAAGATCTATAACCTCCATTACATCTGTAAAGTGTCTCTGTCAAGCAATATAACATATTCATGGGTCCATGGGAGGAGAGTGTATGGATCTGGGGGATGCCATCTTGCCTATTGTTATCTGTCTTGCGCTCTGCCATATGCCCTGGAGATCTCCTGCTTTCCTCCCATGGGGTCACTGTGAAGTCTGGTTAGGGTTTCAGTTCTGGTGGGAAGACTAGCAAATAGACTGTATCTACTGGCCAGTGTGGCATTTCTTTTCTGTGGCTGCATGAGATTAAACCCCTTGAATTGTTGGTGATATGCTAATTTTGAGGTGACTCTGACACAAGATAAGCCAGGGCTCAGGGTTCTGATGGTCCACAATGAAGCATCATGAGAAATAACAGTGTTGCTGCCTTTTTTCATATGATAGGAAGAAGAAAAAGTAGCCAGAATGAGGCATTTTGTAAGGAAGCACACATATATAACTATGCATGAAAATATAGTTCCTAGGTCCAAAAGAGATGGGGTCTCTAGACAGTAGGAAGAATTTGCACATGCACTGATTATATAATTACATTTATGTAACAAACTTAATCACATTATGTCAAATGAACCCGTGAACTCTGCAATATATATTTTAATAAAACTACATAGACAATGGCTCATAAAAAAGTTGTGCAGGGTCCACATATCCTGCTTATTTTAATAAAACATTATAGTCACTGTATATAAATAATCACATCTCTTGCTGTACCATAAATATTTATTTTATGATGCAGAGATTTCATGGTCCATTTCATAATTACTTCATAATAGTACAAGTGTGCATATCAGAATTTATGTATTAATTTTTTATAATATTCAATACTTTATTTGGCAATGGATTCATTTCTTTTGACCCTCCAGTTTTCTCCTCATTAATTTGGTTTTGCCTTCAAAGTTTTCATTTTTTTCTAGTTGTCTTTTAATTTCCCCAAATCCTGCTTTAACTTACTTTCTTTTGCAGTTTTTTAATCCTCCATTAATGGCTTCATTATTTATAATTATGTTGTTTTAGCCTTTGGCTTTACTCTGTATGCTTATACTTCTCTTCACATCATATATTGGTAGACCAATTCTGCTCTGGTATCCAAAAAGAAAAGAACTCTTTCTTTCTGTTACACACCCATCGCCCCCCTCTGGTTTCAACACTAATTTGCACAGGTTCTACCCATGCCAAATTTTGAACTTTTGATAGACTAATTTTGGTTATTACTATAGTGCTGTATGTATTTTATTCTACTAATTAACTGATGTTCAAGAAAGCCCTTCTAACCTTTGATTACAGGACATACTTCTTTTAAAACTCATGTTGAGTTATCAGTTCTTGCATGAGGCTTTCCCTGCCCTTAGTTTTAGGAAGAAATACTCCTTCAGTTGTTTACAAAGATTTCCACTGGTTCACAAAGATCTCCTTGATAAGTGGGTTTGTCTCACTCTAGCCCAAGTGTGGGAGGCTGATATTGCTGACTAGTTGTATCTTTCTACCACTTAATGTTTCAAAGCTGGTCAGTGAGTGTCCCTTCTGCAGAAAAGAAAATTCAAATCTATTTTCCATCCTGGTTTCTTTCCTTTTACTTTATTTAAAATTTTCACTTTAATTATAAAATATTTTAGGGGCTGAGGATTTAGCTCAGTGATTAGAGTGCTTGCCTTGCAAGCACAAGGGCCTGAGTTCGATCCCCGGCACCACAAAAAAAAAAAAAATTATAAAATATTTTAATCGTACATGAAAGTACAGAAAACAATGTCACAATTATATATATGTATCTACCTTTGAGTTAAAGAGTTTAATAATTTTCCCTATTTGTCTTCCTGTTTTCCATATCTCCCTGTTTTGATATGAATGAAATATTATAAATTCAAGTAAAGCCTCTCTCTCATCCCTTTTCTCTCCCTTTGCTCCTCATTTTCCAGGGCCAAATAATGTCCTGAAGTCAGGGTACTGCCTTTTCTTGCATGTTTTTTTAACATTTAAGGTATCTATGTAAAGATAGGATCTCTCTCGCTCCTTCTCTGCCACCCCTCCATATATTGTGTGTTTTAAAGTACCTTATAAATTGAATTGAATAAAAAACTATAACTTTTAATACTGCCTTCAACTTTTAGACTTCTAATTTAACATGTATGGATGAAGGAAAAAAGAAACCTTTCAATCCTGTAAATTTCATTGGCTCTGTTCAAA
This sequence comes from Hystrix cristata, assembly GCA_004026905.1. NCBI lineage: Eukaryota > Metazoa > Chordata > Mammalia > Rodentia > Hystricidae > Hystrix > Hystrix cristata. Next base: position 20,721 of record PVJO010022053.1, on the reverse strand, counting down.
CTTTTATATCAAAAATAATTTTTTGTTTCCTTCTTGTCTTATTCAAGCTTCTCCAGAAAAACAGAAGTAACACAGAAAGAGATTTATTATAAGGAACTGACTCACACAGTTACAGAGATGGGCAAGTCCAAAATCCAGAAGATAGCCCAGTGGGCTGGAAACACAGATGAGCAGAATTCCTCTTTTGAGTCTCAAGTTCATCTGTTGTAGATCTAGGAGTAGCTAATGTTTCAGATAAGGGTGAAAAGCAGTCTTCTGGACACTCTATGTTCTTTTCAGGCACTCAACTGATTGGATGAAGTCCACTCACATTATGGAGGACATCCGCTTTACCCAAAGTCCACCAATTTGAGTGTTGATCTCAACCACAAACAGTATCACAGAAACACCCAGAATAATGTTGTCCAATAACCAAGTACCTTCCGACCCATAAAATTAACCATCTCACTTCCCTGAATTTATTTTCTTAGTTTCAGGAAAAAAGATTTTGTATATCTTTCTTATGTTCAGGAAAGAAATGTCACGAATGAAGCATATTTCCTCTAATATTTCTTTGGGAAGACAATTACAACCTCAGATCTAACTGTTTCTCTGACCTTAATCGTATTCATACCCTTCCTCAGTCTTTCCACACACTTTATGTGTTATGAAGGACCCATGCAGACATGTCTGTCTTTCTTTGTCTAACATGAAAGACTAAAATCCAATCCTTTTAAGTGACATAATTACACTTCCTCAAATTGATCTTTGTTTCTTGTGTAAATGTTCCTGGTGATTCTTTTCTCAGAGTGCCCCTTAGGCTAAAGCCCTAGCCTTCTACACCCTTGTCATCTATAGCGTTCATTGCTAATTGAAGTTATGCTTAACCCAGTTTGTGAGATTTTAATTAATCCTCCAAACCTTCCTTCAAGCAAACATCCTACTTGAAGTTTTACTTCACTTATGTTTCTGAGATTTTAATTAGTCCTCCAAGGCTGCTTCTTTTGAACTTTCTCTTTGACTCCACAACTTCTGCTGCCATTTTTCTTAGATTCTAAGTTGCCCTCTATTGTAAGATGGTCTGTTGATTAATAACAAATTTTCTTTTTCATGCGGGGGAATTGACAGCTCTGAATTAAAAGTACATATTTCTTTTTATAAAATAAACTAACTGCCAAAGGGATGTTTTTATCCATATAATTATGTGGCACTTTCTTTTTCAATATCACGGTCAAAATCTGAATAAAAAAATCTCTTCTCAGACAGAGTCCAATTTTTCTTTCTTTTCTAGCCACCGTCAGGCATAACGTCATAGTAAAAAGCTTCTATTCATAATTTGTGCTCGTGTCAAGTTGGAAACTTCCTTCCTCTGGGCTTCTTGTGTATGTATTCTAAGCATGCCTGATTTACATATGTGCACAGTATAACCTATGGTAAATAACTGTGGAAGTTTCATTTCTTTATTGTGAAATAATTTCCTTACAAAAATCCACAGTTCCTTGTACACTTGATAGAAATGTACTGATCATACTGTGTGTAGAGTGCTACTTAAAATTTGAGCTCTCCAATTTTGTTTCCTGCTTATTGACTTAATCAAATGTCGGGAGTAATTTTGTTCAATTATAACTTCCTTAAATTGACCATTTAATCGAGATGTCTAAGTTTATTGATGTAAATGGATATTAGTATTATGTTATCATATCATCGCCACAGGAAGTTTGTTTTTTTAAGTTTATTTTAATTTTGTTTATATTTTTTCTGAATCCTTTCCTTCTATCTTATTTCATGTTCCTTATTTATCTTTCTTTTAGTACAGAATAACTTAGGTTCTTTTTCTTCTTTGTTAATAAGGTAGAGGTAATTGGTAAGCTGTTTCACACACACACACACACGCACACTTCATCTATCATAATGAGACTACTGAATCTAAAGTTTAAAACTAATAGACACTGCTGAAAATAACAAACAAGATTTCTCAAAAGCTAATAAGCTTCTTTATTATGTCAGTTATCTACAATTGAGGAGATAAAAAAATACAAAGATGCCACAATTCTGTAAAGGACCCACTGACTCTTAAGATCTGAATGGGGGGAAAGAAGATCTGATTAAGTATTCCCAAGTAACCAAATCATTTTTTCTTCAGTATAGGTGTAAAATATATGACACCTAAAAATATCTTTCATATTAATCACATTCCATGCTAATCTTTACCTGTCTTCAGAATGGGTGCAATTAGAGGTAACAAGCATTGCCATTCACCCCACAAGGTCTAAAGTACTTCACTAGACTGCAAGACAGCATTGTATGGAGGGAAGGAGGCGCACACAGTACAGTGAGCTACTTCCCCTTGAAAGAATGAAGCTATCTTGTAAGAGAGACATTCGCTTTTTCAAGAAATATAAAAATAAGAGAGCACCTTCACCTCTAGGGACTGGATCAAGAGCTGGGTTTACTGAAAGATAAACACCCAGACTCTGTGTGCTTCTCTTATTACAATTATTATTATAATAATTATATAATATTATACATAATACTATATTATTAAACATTAATATAATTATATGCATGTATATTGACATAATTATTAATATATTAATTAATATTATATCGATTGATATATTAATATCATATACCATTCTTCTATGTCGGCTATATTAATATATTAATTAATGAAATCATATATAATTGATATATTATATTAATATATAATTGTTAAGTGTTATATATAATTATTATTGTATTTTCTTTCACATTTAGCTAATGCCTCCAAAAATTGATGTATATGTTAACATTGGCTCCTGCAGGCTGAATAATAGTTCACCAAAGCCAGTGATATTATTAAGACTGCATTTTTCAAAAACTAACAAAGTTTACCAGTGTAGATAAGGTTAAATATAGAGAGATATATAGATACAGATAAAAACAAAAATGTTGTCACCCAGTTTGAATTCAGATTCAGTTTAGAGTAAGACTTAGAGACAGGTAGATGAAGATAAAAATACCAGCTTTATTCCTGACGAAGTCCGGACTGAAAGAAGTGATGTAAATAATGCCCGGCTATGAAGCACTGCCCGGGACTTCCAGTGAGGACAGTGCACTCTGGTGTAGGCCGCGGTTCATACCTCCTCTGTGATCCCTTCTCGTTGAATAAAGACTAGACCAGGTAGAGGTATCTGGTGTCATCTACAAGACTGGACTATAAGGAAGCTCCGATTTCCAGTTTGCCTGCCTTCTCTGTTTCTGGCTTTTCTCAGCTAGCGCACAGCTGCCCTTCTGCGATCCCTGCATAGGAAGGGTGTAGAGATAGTCACTGAAAAGCAGCCGATGGTCACACAAGTGAGTTTCAAATTCGTCCTTCCAACCCCAGAAATCACTGCAGCTCTGGCTAACACTCAGATCTGAGTCTTGAAAGATCATGAGCAGAAGATGTGCCAGATAAAACTGAGATTGCTCCTCTGCAACTCTGCACGATAAATGTCATTTTATGTCACTAATTTTGAAGTCATGTTTTTGCAGGAATAAGTAAATAACAAACCTCTCCAACAAGGCATAATATCATCCAAACAAAGAAAGTGCCTATATGCAGTAAGAACTTCTCTTGCCAAGAAGAGACTGGGTCTGTAGGAAAACGAAAGCCAGACAATACTAAGTCACACATTCCTACTATTTCATTTCCCAAATTCATCAATTAGTTAAATACTTCCTGTTGCCATGCAGAGTGTGATCTAAGGAGTAGAACAGCCCAAATATGACAAACAACAGAGGACCTGAGAGCTCATCTTTCTACCAACTGCAGGGTAGCCTTCAAGTATAAACGCCCATGGAACTGGGACCCTCCTTCCCATTAGACTAGGCCAGTGGTGGTGAACCTGTGGCACATGTGCCACAGTAAGCTGTTTGTATCACTGAAAGCTCTAAAAGGTTCACCATCCCTGGTCTAGACCCATCCATCATCCCACACATATCATGTTCCAAGCACAGGGTAGCCTGCTGTTTCAGACGATAATGTAAATAGCAAGCACTATGGATCTACACTGCAGAGTGTCATGTAATCTTAGTGCTTCTCCAGATAGAAGACTTTCTCATCTTTATCCTACAGGAAGCCACCAGTGGGGTGGGAGGAGGGCCCCCAGTGGAGCAGAACTTCTGGGTTAGCAGATACCCAGGCAAGTGTGTTCTTCTTGGGGTAACAGAAAGATGGGCAACTGTGTAGTGATGTCTTACTATCTCTGATGAGATTTCCTGTTTTTCCAATATAGTCCATTTCATTATCCATGCTGTGTTAAGTTATGGAAGTCATTCTGAACACTGGGATGATACCTCCTTATTCCTAGCAATACAGAAAGGAGTGAGTGTGAGACTGGAGATATGTCAGAAATGTTTATTCCATATTTTCCCTCTATTAAAAGCAGAAATGTGCAGAGAGTTAAGTTCTGCTCCAAATCACCTGCACATACACGCATACACATACACACAAGTGAAAGGTAGACAAATATAAAAAGTAAGACAGATTCAGGAAAAAAACAAATGGGTCTGGTTGCCAGGATAAAAGGTAAATTCAAGGACATAGAGTAGCAAGGTTCCAGAAGGCCACATCAGTAGGGCCATCCTGCTATCCAACCCGGGAGGAGCGGTTGCTCCTGAAATTGTGCAATGCTGTGTTCCTAGCAAAACGCTTAGAAGACACTAGTCACTCATATCTCCTTTGCTCCAGTGACCTTTCTTATTTTAGGAATGACAGTTTTACAGGCACAAAAGAAGGTCTAAATCAGTCCAAGATCTGCCACCAAGGCGCTGAATGGCCTCTTACCTTCCTGTTGTATTCGTGGGACTGCTCAAAAATAAGTAGCAGGATGATTCATTGTAGCCTCTGGAAGTGATCTGACAGAACTCTATTCCAGTGTCTGGCTGAAGCTACTTATATCTTGTGTCACTTTCTGCAGTGTCTCAGTTCCAAGCAAAGATTAATGCAGTTAGAGCATTTTGCAGAAATAGTAAATCACCCTTGCAACTGATTGCGACTCTGGAGCTGCCTAGTCTGTGAGTTATTCATGTAGCTCCCCGGCACTGCTTTCATAAACAGATATTGTTTCATTGGTTGCTAATCATTCCTGCTGAAGTAAGAGTAAGCTCAAGGCCAGGGGAATAATAAGGTTTTATTCAAAGGGGCAAGAAGTTTGCAAGACATAAAAAAAGTCAAGTCACTGCCTATTCTAGACTTTTCTTACACTGAGAAACACTGAATACTTCTTTAAGAAGAGTTTGTATATGAATTTGTGTATCAAATCATGTTGAAGCATGCCTTCTTGGTAATGAACCCGCTGAATTAATTTTCCACAAGTCTTTTTTTTATCATATTGACCATGTTTATCAATCATATTTTTCTTTGTCAGAATAAATGACAGTCACACAAATACCCTACATTTTACCAGGAAACCTAATTTATCCTTGGTTTTGAAATTATCTATTACTAGAATATAATATTAGTAGAAAAAATAATTTTTAATTTACAATATCAAAATCAACAGTTTGCTGGGTTTTGTTTTGTTTTTAATACCAGACCGGAAGTTACATAAGCACAGAGACTCCAGAAAAATCTTGCATATTGTGGAGAATCAAAAGGTCTGTTTACCAGTAGAATTCTACCCTCTAGCAGGACTACATGTCTTTCTTGGGCTTCTCAGTGATGCTTATTTAGAGAGCAACTTTACCTAATGGTAATAGATAAAGAAGTCATTTCATTCGAAGCCCTCATTGCTCTCACTCCTGGAACTAGACTGTTTTGAATTTGAGCTTCTTTATTAGATTCAGTGCTCCCAAGAAAATTTATATTTCAAGTGCTCAACCTATCTCTGAAATAAAGTTGAGGGAAACCGTCCTTGGAAATAGCAACCTAAAAATTGACTGCGCATCAGACACCCTTTTCTGCTTGGTTTTGCACAGTTAAGATGCTAATGCCTCATTTGAGTCATATGAAATATCTTCAGCATCTCTTTCCTTCACTTACTGCCTGAAGAGGCTTGGTGCCTAATTGTCAACAGTGGCAAAACTAGACAGGTGACAGGCAAATCACAGGCAGAGGACTTTGGAGAAATATTTATGTCCACCCGATGACCTTGCCAACAGAATGTGCTTTTGCTCAGTCACTGTGTTCATTCCCATCAAGAATTATGGGTTAAATCTGTGATTTCTAAATTTGTGTCCATTGCTGATACCTAATGTTCTTGCAAATCCTACTCCTATATCTTCTGTATTTTTTTCTTCTCTATTGTTTCAGAAATTGAGTGATAAGTTTTGTTTATCTTCCATGTCAGTAAGGCCTAGAGGAAAAGTGGACTAGTCTGGGATGCAATTCAGTATTCTTGTCAAATGTCAACTGGTAAACACAAGTCCCCTTGCCAATGCGAAGACACTAGGAAAGACATAGGAAGATATGAACAGAATCCAGGCACTAGGAGCCAGATATTAGAAAAGCTTAGGGACAGGTGCAGCTAACTGTCCCCGTGGAAAGGCATTTGAACTAATTCCAGAAATACATGAGAGATTTTCAAAGAGGTTTTTGCATAGTAACTATGTGGGATTTATTAGTTTGTATTTGAGCTCATTCTCATTAAAAGACATGAAATGAAATGGATAAATCAGTCTGTTGCCTGTAACACATTTTAATCATTTTATTTGACTCATTATATAAAGGAGGTGCTGAGTATTCTTTAATATCCTTTTAGTTTTTTTTTTTTAACTTGAAATAACAAACACAACAGAATCACCGTTGAAAATTACAGAAGCAGGATGATTTTTAAATGGCATCTCCACCTGTGTACTGTCTAGGAATGAACTATGACTACAATATTATCTGCCTGTAGCTATTACCAAGTAGTTGATACGCGTATTCCATGAAATCTAAACAACTGGACAGTTTACAGGAACACTGTCCAATAGAACTTTCTGCAATACCAGAAATAGTTTATGTCTGCAATTAAGTAATTGAAAGAGACTAGTGTAGCTGAGGAAATGAGTGTTAAATTTTTATTTCTTTACAGTTAATTTCAGTGTGAATATTCACTTGGAGCTACAAGACACCACATCAGATGGAGACAGTCCTACAGACTGAGCATCTTCTGTCTTAACTCTTCAGAGAGATGTAAGTGGATTAAGCCAAACAAGATGAGTTTCAAGCCAGCCCTTCAACCGTGGGCTAGTTTATGAGCCTTAGGTCAGATCAGAAGGCTGATTTTACCTTCGATTCTCATTTGAAAACTATCAACTTTTTACATACACACACACAGATACACACATGCACGGACACTTGTACATGCACACCTCCATCCTATTTCCCAACATGCAATTGTGAACACACAAAGTCTCAAAGTTGGAAAAAAAAAAAATCTTAAAACTTCAAAAGACATCCTGTATCCAGAAAGCTAACACTTTTACTCCTGTTTGTTGTAACCAAAGTGATTATGGGAAGGGCCAACTTTTATTCAACCCTGTCTTCTAAAATTGCTTTAATACTAGCAAATCATATGGGAAATTAAGCTTGTGAAGAGAACTACAGAAAAAAAGGCAAGAAACAAGGCTTTGGCAAAATATATATTATGCTTCGTAGAGCATGTATCTGTGGAAAGGCATCATGGCTGAGAGAGTTGGTGCATTTGTAAGGTCATAAACGCCTGCGTTCCAATCCCACTTCTGCCACTTACTATCGCTTTGATAACACTGGCCGAGTTAATGAACCTGTCTGATTCTGAGATCCCTTAACTGTAAAAAATATATTAGTTACTGACTTTTAAAATCATCACAAAGATTAAGTAAAATAATATATGCAAATAACTTTAGTGTGTACTAATTTTAAATGTGTTACCTCCTTGCTTGCCTATTTTCAAACAGAGTATTTTGAAACATGAATATTAATTGAGCCATGCATGATCCATAAATATCCAATCAATCAGACTTTTCTGTGAAATAAGCATTCAATAGGACTTTGTGAGTAGACTCTATAAAACCAGGGGTGTCTCCAAGCCCCAGGCAGATGATCACATCCTGAGGGGGATAAAAGTCTTTTCTTTGGAAAATCCTCTTTGTTGGATCCTTCATTATGATGGGGAGAAATGTCTCTTACAACAGATGGGTATGAATACAGGCGACCAGAGAGGCTGTGCTTGTACCCTGAGTCTTGGCGTATGTGCCAGACTGCCTTGCCAGGCTGTCAGAACAGCTGCTGTGTGCTCTCCCCACCTGCAGTTACAAAGCATTACCAAGAATGTCTGAGACAGAGAAGAACCTGTGTTGGGGTGGTTCTTCCTGGTTCGAAGCCACAGCTATGGCTTCCTGAGCATAGGGACCCCTTTTCAAATCTTTCTTTAAAATCCCTGAGAATAAGTAAGATATTTAACCATTCAAATCTGTCTGTCTTTTCAGTAGCACTGTACAGACAGCATTGTTGGTAGGAAAAAAAATTGGACAGAGATGTATTCAAATGTTCACTTGACAATTTACTTGCAGTTAAATAATGTTAACTTAATGTCTTGTACCCTAAGGTATCTTCTTTTCAAGTGGAAGTAAGCAATATTTTGTACGATCGTAATGGTGATTAGGAATAATGATACAAGGGAGAGACCAGATAACTGTAATAGTCACAGCAGTAGTAGTAACAATAGCAATATATGACATTTACTTACTCTTTATTACACATCAAGCATGGTTCTAAATACCTTTGTTTTTTTGTTTTGTTTTGTTTTTTTTGTGGTGCCAGGGATTGAACTCAGGCCCTTGTGCTTACAAGGCAAGCACTCTAATCACTGAGCTAAATCCCCAGCCCCACATGGTTCTAAATACTTTAGAAGTGTCAGACATTTAATCATTATAGTCACTTCACAAACAGATGTATTTTATAAAACACATGAAGAAAATGAGGCAGAATGTGTTTAAAAAACTTGCTGAAGATGACAAAGGGAGAAAGGTGTGAAGAATAAAATTTAAGGCAGCTTGGCTCCAGATCCTGCATATTTAACCATTCCTATAGGTGTTAAGGGAGTGGTAACTATTTTTATTGAGGAAAAAAGATTCACAGGAAATTGAGTATGTTAATGAAATCTCCATTGGTGAAAAGCAAATGACAGCTATAGGGTTTGTGAATGATTTCTATGTGGCACTTCTTGCTTAGGTAGGAAAATTTTCAGAGGGAAGGATGATTCAAAGTCACTCCTTTTATGGGAAGCCAGAATGGTGCTACGAGTCAGAGTCATTACATTCACATTACAAAGATGCAATATAATTTAAGTAATTGGGCAAATCCTGAAAGAATTGTTTTTATATTTTAATCACTAACAGAATAAATTTAGTTAATGGATTTTATATTCTTAAATTTACATTTCTTATTAATCCTACTTGGTATTTATATGTGGTTTTTTATACAGCACATTAAACACAGTCTGACCTGATAAAATTGATTTTATTAAATATAGAAAAAATTAGCTACTTGTTAAAACTAGATTGGTCTCACTTATGTATTTGAAATCTTTTTTATCAAACAGATTTCAGTTTTTTGTCTTTTCAAGGGCCATAGACCTAAAAAGAAGAGTATCAGTTGAAGGCTACATTAAAGTTAAATAGCAGATTTATTTAGATTTATTTTTGAGCTTACAGAAATAAAAAGCCTTCAATTTTCTGACTTTGATCTTTTAGAACAAGTAATAAAATTCTTTGTACCATAAATGCAATCTCCTCAAATATATATTTTGGTCCAGTATAAAACCCACAGAGAAAAGCAGGGTCAGAAAATTGCAGACAGATTGAGAGAGGAATTCATCCAATTAGGAAAGAGGATGTTAACACATAAACAAAAGGGGACGGATTAAAGAAAGAAGATGGACAGGAAACAGAAGGAGGAGAGACTCTAGGTCTCCTAAATTCTGTCTTCTGTTTCTTAGTTCCGCTCTCCATGGGCTGTTCTTCCCCTTGTCAGTGGTCAGACCGTACAGCAAGTCAGAAATCTGGGGAAACAGCCACTCAGAGGGCAGGCCACCAAGCCAAACAGGATTAATGTCTCGCCTTGAGATTTAGTGTTACTTGCTTCATTAATTTTCAGACTCGCTCCAGACCTGGCACTCCTTTTGCCTTTCCTATTTGTCTCTTTTGGAATGGGAATGTCTGTCTTATGCCTGGTCTACTGTTGTGCCAAACAAGCACATAGCAGGTTTGATTTCACAGGTTCACAGCTAGAGAACAATTTGCCTCAGAATAAACTGTACTTTAAGACTCACCCTTATCTGACTTAGATGTATTTAGATGAGAGTTAGCCTTTAGACTTTTGCGATGATGCTGGAATCAGATATGACTTTTAGGACTACTAGAATGGGATGAATATTATTTGCGTATTTTTAAAAACAGCAGTTTGATAGTACCAGGGTTGCAGTGGTGTGCTGTGAATATTCGTATCACTTATATTTAATTCACATGATGAGACCTAATCAACAGTGTGAGAGTTTTTTGAGGTAGACTCTTTGGGGATGGGTAGGGTGATTAGATCATGAAATCAGAACTCTCATGAATGGAATTAGTGCCTTTTTCATAAACTGTAAAGGCCTAAGAGAGATTGCTCACATTTTCTACCAAATGAAGACACGGCAAAATGTTGGCAGTCTGTATACCAAGAAATGAGCCACCACTGACCAGACATGGAATTTGCCAGGGTCTGGACTTCCCAGACTCAAAACTTGGGAAAGTAAGTTTTTATTATTTATGTTACTCTATCTATGGTATTTTGTCCTGGTCATCCAAATAGATTATTAGAAAATAATCTTTATTAGTCAAAATACTCCAGAACAAAAGAACCAATGCTAAACACACACACACACACACACACACACACACACACACACACGTGCATATCAAGAGAGAGAGACATTTCTTCTAGAAATTGTATCAAGGATTATGGGTGCTTGCCATTCGTGTGATGGAGAACCAAGAAAGCCAGTGGTGCATTCTAGCTTGAGTTCAAATGCTTAAGAAAATGACAAAGAGAGGGAGCACGCTACAAATCCTACTCTGAATCAAAATGCCTGAGACCAGGAATGCCAACATCCAAGCAGGGAACAGGATGGTCATCTCAGTTCAAACAAAGAAAATTTACTCCTCTTCTACGTTTATGGTTCTGTGTAGGCCCTCAGTACACCATCCACATGAGTCAGGATCATCCTTTTTACTCAATCTAACAAATTGAATATTAATCTCTTCGAGAAACACTGTCATTGACACACCCAGAAACACTGTTTTATGAACACTGTTTTATGGACATTCCTCAGCCAAGTCAAACTAATCACATAAAATTAATCAAGCTACCAGACACTTTAGGTGGAGAGAGATGAGAACAACCTCTTTTATAGGTTCATTATAATATGTGTTACATGACTCTATTGTATCTATTAAAACTTACAGAGCTGTATAGCAGTGAGGGTGAATTTTACTGTAAATTATAACTCAATCAAAGCAAGTGAAAAAATGAAATACTGATTTAAACTACAGGGCTATCCAAGACAGACAATACCTATTATTCTGGAACATAAATTCTATTGAGGAAAGCAGATAGTAAACAAATAAACACATAATACTTCATATAATTTCATCTGGCTGACTGATACAATTTCATTTGGTTGTCATTTATATTAATAAATCCAATAAGAAAGTAATAGAGAAAGATAAAACAGTATGCTTCCCAAGCTCATTCATATTATGACAAATAATAAATAATAACACTTATTACTAAAACAACATATCAAGTTAGGCAGGCTTAAGTTGTTCCCAGTGATAAGGAAGGCGACGTGGCACAGGACATGGGTAGGAGACTGGCACACAATCTCCTCAGGTATGTGCAAGCATCCCAAAGCCAAAGAATAAGTGCCAGCCAAGAGGAGGATTAGTGCTTGGCAATTCTTGGTACACAGAATGAAAAATTCTGTGGTAAGGGAATGGATTGGGAGTTGACTTGTATTTTAGGAATGGTAATCAAGTAAAACTTGGGGAAGCATAAAATTTGAATAGAGAACTGGATAAACAGAGCCAGTCCTGAAAAAATGTTGGGGGATGACCAAGAAGATGCGATTACAAGAAACTTGTTCCTCAGAAGAGAATGAGCATAGCAGTTAGAGAAAGAGGAAGAAGGATTAAGTGGTGGAGCATAATGGAAGTATGCAGGGATTAGGAAGTGAAGTCAAAGAGGTGCTTGGGACTTAGGTCAGTCATGGAGGGACAGTGAAATATTTGGAGTTGATTTACTTGCAATACAAAGCAAGTAGAGGGCTTTGAATAGAGAAGTAGCATTATCTTTGAGTTTTGAAAGATAAATGACTTTAGAATCAAGATGATTTTCAAGGGGTCAGAAATAAAGGCAAATAGATTAGTTGTGTGGTTAGTGTATTAGTCCAGGTGAAAGAAGAGAAAGGCTTAGCTTAATGGATTAGCTGGACAGTGGATGAAAACTGATCAAACTATGAAAATAATCTAAAGGTAAATTCTAAGGACTGAAAGATTAGATATAGATGTAATTGGAGAAAAGGCATGATGTGCTTCTGAAAGTTTTCATTGGAAAAATTGTTGCAGGCTTGCCTTTATGGTGTTGCTGATTTTGGCCTGTGTGCCCTTTCTATTAGGCAGACTCCTCTTGCTGCCTGTGGTTTTCTTCAGCAGATGTTCCACATTCCTGGCATCCCCAACTTCCTGGGCTTTCCACTGAACCTTGGGCTTTACTCTCAGAGCATCATGTGCAGTGCCATTCAGAAGCTCTTTTCCTGGCCTCCCATGCCTTCCTCTGAAATCTGTGTGGAAGCCTGCATGATTCCACAACTCTTATATTCTGCATGCTTGAAAACCCAAGACATGAGTAGATGAAGCCAAATTCTGCCATTAGCTTGAATAGTGGCCTGGTTCCTTGGATCATGGCTGCAGAGGCTTCTGAGTGCCTGCATAGATGAACTGAAACATTGTCCTAGATGCCCATGAATAAACAAGACACCCTAGGGCTTTCTTCTAAAAGGAAAGGATTTCTTTAATGAGTATACCATTTTATATACAGGGGGCTGTGATGGGTGATGTCTGGCCATTTCTTGAGATATTCTCAAGGAATTTTTTTCTATTGTTCTGATACTTGGCTTCTTTTAATACTAATTTTTCCATCAAACATGATTTACTTGGCCCCCCACTTTACAATAACTTTCTGGTGAAACTGCAAACTTTTCACAACTTTTGGCTATAACTTTTCATTCTTGTTTTTTTTTTTTTTTCTGTAAATCTGGCTAAAAGCATGTAACTATGCCCATGCCACATCTTGAACACTGGGCTACCTTGAAATTTCCTCCACCAGATTAATTAGTCCATCGTCTATAAATTTAGCTTCACACAGAGTCTAAGGAAGTAGGCAAAATGTAGACAGATTCTTTGCCAGAATGAAACATGGCTCCTACTCCAGTTTCTAATACAGTCTTCATTCCCATCTGAAATCTCTTGAGCTTGTCCTTTACTGTCTACATATTTATTAGCATTCTGGTGTTCTAAGCTCCAACCACAATCATCCATCAAACACGGTTTACAGCATTCTAGTGTTTTAGTAGCCAACATCTCCAAACTTTTCCAAACTCCTTTCCCAAACCAGTTCCAAAGGCTTCCAGACCACACAGTCAGGTAGAGTTAATGACCCTTCTTTGGTACCAACTTTCTGTCTTGGTCAGCTTTCCCATCACTGAACTTAATACCCAACACCCACAATTTAAAGAACGAGATATTTAAGCTGACTACCAGATTAGGATAATTCGGTTCGTGGTCAGCTATCTCCAAAGCAAGAATATCATGGCACAAAAGCATGACAGAGAAAACTACTTACCTCCTGGCAGCCAGGAAGCAGAGAGGGAGGAGCCAGGGATCAAAATACACCTGTGGAGATCATGGCCCCAGTAACACCGCCTACAACAAGGCCTCCCCTCCTGACAGTATCTTCAACCATGAAATCATCAATGGATTCACCAAACAATGAGCATAGCAAACCTATGATCCAATCAACTTCCAAAAACCCCAGATCTGAATGTATGAGACTTATTTAAGACACTTTAAACCCAAGCTGTAATAGTGGCTAACGAGACATATAGTGACTTTCACAATTAGTGGAGTAATTGGAACAAAACCTGACTGGAAAGGATTGTAATGATAATGATCAATGGGTAGACACTGCAACATGTTAATTGTCGTAGAAATGATCCCATGGGGAAAAGTGTGATAATGCTGCAAAAAAGATAAGGGATCATTGAAAAGAATAAGTCTCTGAGTGTTCAAGGGCGATATGATTCAGGTTGCAAATGCAGAAGCAAAAACAGCTCACCTGTTATCTGAAAAGAAAAGAAAAGAAAAGAAAAGAAAAGAAAAGAAGAGAAAAGGAAAAAGAAAAGAAAAGAAAAGAAAGAGAAAGAGAGGAAGAGCATGCCTTGAGTAGTTCACTGATTGATTAGCATCAAAGACAAAAAGATCACAGGCACCCGTATGCCTGGAAATGAGAGAATATCAAGAGTTCAGATTCCAGACGACCGGTGAATACAGAGTCCAGTGGGTTTGGAGCCATACACTTCATTTTTACTGGACTACTTCACAGAGCAAATTGATTAACTGTCTATATATCTGCTTTTGAGTAAGAGTATTTTCTAGAAACTTTTCAATGGTTTTGAACAAACAGCAAAAATCTATTACTTCCAAAAATACTCAAGTAGAAATGTTTTTAGTAAGTAAGTGACACAGATTGCACCAAATCCCCCATCCATTTTCTTCATTAAACTTTGAACTAGGAAAAAAGATAAAAATCACAGAAGAAAGTCTAGATATGTGGTTTCAATGAAAATGCCCTGTTTTTGTTCTTTAAGTAAGTAGATTTAGAAAAATGTGTCCTTTTTCCCACTAAAATATACAGTTTTATTTAGAGACACTCTTTTTTTGGGTCACAGAGGATTTGTGATAGGATATGAGTCTAGCCTCGTCCAACAAGCTAGAATTTTTCAAATTACAATAAAGGAAAAAATGTTTTCTCCGTAGCAATACAGTTGAAAAACACAAACCTGGGAACTGAAAGCTTCATTGAGAAAACTGATTTAAGAGAATGAGGTTGACTAGAAGTGAAAAACAGAGATTAAAAAAAAAAAAGAAAAAAAATTTAAAAAAAATGAAGATGGAGTTGTGATAGCATTCAGTCGACAGTTCAAGGGTCCCCAGCTTTTATGAGCTTATTTTATGTGAAACAATAAATCTTAATTTTTCCCTAGTTCAATCATAGTTTCTTTTTCATTTAAACAACGAAATGTCATGGATAATGTAAAAGTGGCTACCTGCAAAAAGAAGTATTGCAAGTGATATATTCATCCTGGCGAAAGTATAACCTAAGCTAGTAATTATTTAGACTACAGTCTGTTATATTTCGAGGACTAGATTATTGAACCTATGCTATCCGAAGCTTTAGAAGATTTGATAGAAAATGTTCAGAGAATGGAGTCCATTGACCCCTTCTGGTATCCTGCAATGTAGGAAAGAAAACCTAGTTCCACACAATGCAGACAGAAGAACAGAACGATTTCATTTGGGTTTCAGGCTGCAACTGATGATCCCCAAACAACCAATGTTAGAGACATGCACTTATCCAGTTGTATAAGCCAAGTTTCCTTCCACACTCTAAACGCACGTTCTACTCAGAAATAGAGGTACCAAGAAAGATAATGGAATTAACGAAACCTGATCTTTGCAGACATCTACCAAACATTTTCTGCCAGGTAGGGGTAATAATGCTTCACTGTAAACTGCACTGATAGATTTGAATGCAGCCAAAGAGTAAAGAGCAGACTATTATCTTCCCGACCAAGGTATGAGCAAAATGAGGCCAAGAGAGAAGGTTTTAAGCCAAGACCGTGAAAAGAAATTGTCCTGGCCCTGCTGTTACTCAAGAGTGAATGAGATAGAGAATGAAGATTTAAGGGCTCTGCTATGCAATTTTTGTAATTTATCAATGATTCACTAAAACTCCAAAATTAAATCATTTTATATTTCAGTGCGTTTGAGAGAGTTGGAATTCCAGAAGACCTTAACTCTTCCAAAAGAGCACATGGGATTGATTTCCCCCAACCCAAGACAATCTCCAGAGTTTTCTATGCCTACCAAAGGGATTGGACTGATAACTCCATAAAGCATACCCTGAGGTTGTGATATCTAAAGTGATTTCTGTTCACTATATGAAGATATTTTAAATTTGTTAAAATAGTATATATTCTCTTATTCAGCCATGCTACCCACATTTCAGCTTTATTTGTGGCTACTGAATAACACTCTGATTAATACCAAAGAACATTTTTATCATTTCTCATATTTCTGTCTGCTGGACATTACTGCCTTAAGAAATAATACTGGTCATTCTGGTAGGCCGAAACAGTGAGAGACAGTGCACAATGTTTTCTAATCAAGAGGCATAATCTAGGATAGGCACATAGTATCAACTGAAAGCCTCACAACAATGACTAGAAAAATAATCAGCAGGGGTCCCTTCATCTGAGATCTGTCGCCTCATAGCTCACAAAACTACCCTAGCCTAATGGAATATAATGTATGTACTATATGTTCTAGAGTGGTAGTCATTCCGAACTATTCTCTTTGATTTTTCAAAAATTCTCCCTGCTATTAAATATTTGGGAGGCAATGCAAGTCAAAAGGCAAATATTAGTAATATTTTATTCTAATACAAGGAAACAAGAAGAATAGGCAATGCAAATTTAATCCACCACAGAGAACAGAGAGAGATCAAAGGGGCAAAAATTTTTTTATCCCAGTTTCTGATTAGATCTGCATCACCAACCAAAGATAATAGAGAATTCTGAATCATCCATCAGTTCTATGGCTATTGTCAGCGTTTCTGATGAGCAAACCCCGAAGAGCCAATATTTCTGATGTGCCTATCCATTAGAGAAAGGAGACACAAACAGAACAGGTATGCAGAAAAATAGAGCTTCCAGAAAAGACAGAGAGCAGTATATTTATAGATTAAAATGGAGTTGATGACAGCTGGACTTGGTGGCGCATGCCTGTAATCCGAGTACTCAGGAGGCTGAGACAGGATTGCTCTGAGTTCAAGAGTGGCCTCAACTACATAGTGAGTTCAAGTCCAGCCTGAACTACATAATGAGAGCCTGCCAAAAAAAAAAGACAGTTGGTGGTACAAAGGAGAGAATGTTCACCACAGAAAGCTGAATTGGGGGCCTAAAAAAACAAATAAAATATATTATCTCAAAGAATAGGGCATAAACCCAAAATAATAGAAACAATAAAGAAAATACCTGGATACTTGAACATGTGATGAAAACCTAATAGGAAAAAATGTATTACAGAAAAAGGAATGGATGATCAAAAGCATATTATTAAACAAATATAAGAAAAAAATTTCTCCAAGTTGAGAAATAATGTGAACTTGCAAACTTAAAAATATACCACATGTGTGTCCGATTTATTTCACTTAGGAGTATGGTCTCCGCATAGTTTCTCTGGTGTGAGAAACTGAAGTGTAAATCAAGACTAAAATGTATTATATTGGGAAAGGGAAGAAAATGTCCAAATGGCAAAGGGAACAAGGGAGGGGGAAAGGAACAGAGGGACAAGAGAAATAAGAAATGGAAGGAAGGGCTGGGGATTTAGCTCAGTGATTAGAGTGCTTGCCTTGCAAGAACAAGGGCCTGAGTTCGATCCCCGGCACCACCAAAAAAAAAAAAAAAAAAAAAAAAAAAAAAAAAAAAAAAAAAAAAAAAATGGAAGGAAAAAATGGAAACAAATCTTTTGTAAATAGGGAGGGAGGAGGGGGTGAGGGGAGGAGAATGGGAAAAAAAGAAGCAACAAGGTATATCATGTACAGGTACAAATCCCCAATGATGAATGTTATCAATATGTACATCGAAATGTACTATTAAAATAAAATTTTAAAAAAAGAGCTAAAATTTCAAAAATATATATATATATACCACATTCTAGGTGTGTTTGGTGAAAAAATAGAAACTTCTTCCCTTCACATATCTAGGTTATGTACTGAATTCCAAGGAAAAAGAAATGAAGTGCAAGGTACTTACAAAGAAAAAACCAATCAGTTCTGCCTTCAAACTTTTGCAAACTAAAAAAAAAAAAAAAAAGTATGTTTTTAAAGGCAGAATTCTTCATTTAGTTGATCCTTCAAAAATGGTCTATGGAAGTCAACTTTCTGGTACTTCTCTATGTCTTACAATTTTATTTTTCTGTTCCACTTTAGTACTGAAGTATTCTAGGTTCAAACTGCTTTTATATGAGTTTAAAATTTTTATTGTCACTTATCTTCAGGTGTTCACTTTACATAGAATATAACTTGGAATGCAATTTAGAATACGCTTTTGGAGTTTTCCTATTTCTATGAAGTTCTAAATATTTGCTTCAAAGTGTCTGATGTATGTCTTTGCCATTAATCTTGCTAGCACTTGTGACCTTTTCAAGTGCAGCGATGTGCCCTTTGCCATCTCAGAGAAATTAAATTAATTTTTCTCTCTTTTCCATTATTTTTGTTCACTTTGTCTGATACCCAGTTATATGGTTTTTATTCCTTACATGCTGCCTCACTATCTCTTTTTTACTCATTTGTTCTTCTGTTAGTCTTCATGCCCGTCTGTTGAAATATCTTTAATTAATCAAACTCAGTAATTAGACTCCCAGCAAATTCAGCCAATTTATTAAGATTTTTATTTTCTTCACAAATGTTTAATTTTGTTTTCCTCAGCTTTATAAAGAAGTAACTCAAGAATAGAAATCGTATATATTTACAAAAAAATCATATATATTTACAATGTACAATAGGATATTTTGGTACGTATAGACTGTGAATGCTTAAATCAATCTACTTAAGATATCCATTATCTCATGTATTATTTTGTGGAGAAAATATGTAAAACTTACCTTTCAGCAATTTTCAAGTATACAGTGAGTTATTGTGAATTCTAGTCATCATGCTGTATAATGCATCTCTATACCATGTTCATCCTGCCTAACTAAAACTTAGACCCATTAACCAACATCTTTATATCACCAAATTTAAGCCAGGACTACTGGCAACCACCATTTGTAAACTACATCTGGTGAGGGATTAATGTACAAATTATACAAGGAATCCATACAGCTGCATATCAAGAAAGCAAATAACTCAATTTTAAAAATGGACAAAGAAAGACAGTTCTCACGGTGACAGACAAATGGACAATAGGTACATGAAGAAGTGCTGGATATCAGTAATCATCAGGGAAATGCAGACTACCATCACTAAGAGATACATGCTCACTCCAGCAAGAGTAGCTATTATCAAGAAGACCAAAGATGGCAAGTGTTGGGAAAGATGTGGGGAAGACAATTTTGGAATAATATTGACGAGATTATAAACTAGTACAGCCATTATGAAAAATAGTATGGTGGTTCCTCAAAAATTTGATAATAGGACTATCATATGCCAGCAATCTCACTATTATGTTACACATGCAAATAAAATGAAATCAGTGTGTTGAAGAGACATTAGCACTTCCAGGTTTGTTGCAGCATTATACACAATTGTCAAGTATGGAAATAAACAAAATGGGCATTACTGGATGCATAGATAAAATCACCCCCAACCCACCCCCGCCTCCCCTACAGGAATGTCTTTCAGCCATAATGAAATCCCATCATTTGTAACAATATGGATGAACCTGAAGGGCAATATGTTACGTAAAATAAACTAGGCTCTGAAAGACCAGTACTGCATGATCTCATTCATATATGGAATCTAAAAAAGCAGACAGAACTCATAGAAACAGAGTGTAATATTGGTTAAACATTTTACTTTCTTTATCATATAGTTCTATATTAAGGAACATCAGCTTGACTTATAATAAACTCTTTTTGTTTTATGAAACAATAGTTTCCCAAATACATTTGAAAATTTAGTCACATCTATTGTTTTGCTTTCATTATTCATAGTTCGCTCAAGTACTTGTTCTTCAATATCTGAATTTAGTATTTGACCTTCACATATGTGGTTGTTAAATTTTAGTTGTTTATTCATTTTAAAATAAGAAAATGCTGCACATCTGCAGTGGTTTGCAGAAGGGACTATGGAATGTATGTGAGGAGGGTTAATCTTCAGGATTTATTTTATCTCTACTCCTATGGCTGGCAAGTGACCTGATACACTGCCTTGCTTTTCTGGCATTAGCTGCAGCATTTGTAATCTCTGTTTCAACCTCATGTAAATTAAGGCTTTACTGTGAGAATAAAACCTGAAATTGACTTCTTTTCTTGTTTCTTTCACCACAGTCCCATGTTATTCCTTAAAGCTCTCTTTGTCTTTGTTTTTAGCACTAAATTCACATTAAGTGCAATGAATGCATTGAAAATACATCCTTTCTATTACACCTCTTTGTCCTTATTTACAATTATGGTCTCTCATATCAGAGAAACAATTCGATGCGTGCTCATGAGTGTCCGATTTATTTCACTTAAAAGGAGGATGGTGAGCAGAGGAGAGAAGTACTAGAAAGAAAGAAGGGGAAAAGCAGAAAGGCAACAGGGGAAAAAGAGGGGAAAGGGAAAATATGGAAAATGATAAATGAACCTGCTGTAAATAGGGAGGGAGGGTGCAGAGGGGAGGGGGGGAGAGGGGGGAGAACCAAGATACATCATGTATAGGTACAGAAT
>PVJO010022052.1:0-28792 GCA_004026905.1 Hystrix cristata | reverse complement strand
AGTCGATCACTTTTAAAGGAGAGTTTCAGGCAGCGACCGTGGGTGGATGTCAGAGTCACAGGACAGGATACCCACACAGGGCCAGAGCCAGTCCCCGCCCCGTCCCCCCCCCCCCCGCCGGTCCCATCCAGGCTGCTGTGGGAAGGACACACCCCAGGGACAGAAGGTCCAGAGGCCTCATTCAGCCAACGAGCTCGGACGTGACGATGGGAGGGCCTGTCTGCCCTCCTTGTGTGCTCCAAGCACTCCAACCAGAGAGACAACTGCTGATGAGGAATTCTTGCCCGAAACCGGAGTCTACTTCAGCCTCTGGCGCTAATATTTAGTCCGCAGGAAAAGACCCCAAGGGGATCCAAGAGAACAGAGATGACGTCATGGAGGGGTGCTGATTCCTGCCGACCGGCCCAAACACACAGGTGGCCTGCACAGCCATGACCGTCAGGAGTCACTGTGGGTGTCTGGGGTGTGACCATGGTACGGGGGGGGGCAGTGTTTCGGAGAGGCACCCTAAAAAATCCAGCAGGAAAGGAGGGGGGGCTGCCAGCTATTCTGCAGCAGTTCAGGGGTGACAAGAAGGGGCACTCATGAATGAATGAATGCCATCAAGATAAGGAGGAAGTGTGTGAATTTATTCGTGTTTCTTTTCTTTAGGTGGCGGAGTACTGGGGATTGAGCCTGGGGCCTTTGCATTGAGCTATATCCCCAGCCCTTTTTATCATTCGTTTTATTTTGAGACAGGGTCTTTTTAAATCACTACATGGCCCCAGTTGTGCTCCAACTTTTGATCCTCCTGCCTCAGCCTCCCAGGGTGCTGGGATTACAGGCATGAACTACCAGGCCAGGTGATGATGTTTCTCAAATGTTTCTATAGTCTGAACAATTTTCATAAAAGCAGGGGTGGAGGGAGGACAGTAGGGAGGAGGCGGCCCTCACCCAGCTTGTACCCTGATGAAGCCCCCTGCACCATGTATCAGAGAAGAAAACTGAGGGTCCTGAGACACAGAACCCTGCCCAAGGTCCCACCATGTTAGGCTTGTGTCTAGATGTCTCCCCAAAGTCTCTTGCAGTCATGGGGGGTTTTTTCAGGGGTGGCAGGATCTAGAGTGTGTGACTGATTCACTGATGCAATGCTAGGATTAAAGGTGCTGGGATTAGGGGTGTGTGATTACTAAATCAGTCCACTGATTGGTTTGGCATCGCCCTAATCCTGTAGCCTAGATAGAATTTAAAAGGGGCAGAAAAAGCCGCTAAGGCCCCTTGTTTGCCTTGCTGTCTTCTGCCTGCCGTGGACTGTTTCTCTCTGCGATGCCCTCTGCCACGCCACCCTCCCTTGGAGCCAGATACCTATGGACTGAAACCTTTACAGACTGTGAGCTGCAAACCTTCCCTCCACTAACTTTGGGTGTTGGGTATTTTGTCTCAGCAATGAGAAAAGAAAGACACACAACAAATCGCAGGCCACTTCTGTCACTCCTGCCTCTGCCTGTTCTGTTCTCTCCTACCTTGGTGTAGGTTGGCCTAGACTTTGACTTTGGCCTCTGGTAGTTGCCTCTTGTGCTGCATTTTGTTCCTCCAATCCTCTTGCTGAAAGTTGCTTCCCAAAATGCCTTTTTTTTTTTGATGCCGGAGATCAAACTCAGGGCCTCGTGCTTGCTGGGCAAGCACTCTAACCACTGAGCTAAATTCCCAGCCTTAAAATGCACAGTTCTTAAAGGGGGTTCCTAGGTCCTCTGGGGTCCCCAGTGCCTGCTTCCTGATAACCCTGCCACCTCTGCTGGCCCCCCTCTCTCCCTGAAGCCCCCAGCCATCTGCTGGCTTGGCTTGGACTCCCCTGCAAGCCACTGGGAGCCTTGGCCCAGAGCTCTGACCCCTCTGGGCTGGGAGATGGAGCAGGAACTGTCCCTACTCCTTGCTGACTTGCTGCCAAGTCCCTGCAGCTGCCCGGGCTGTGCTGGTAAGAGGTCCTGGACAGAGGCCTGGAGAGGGCCCAGAACTGGGGAGTGAGGGCAGCAGGGCAAAGGCCCAGGGGAGGGCAGGGGTGGAGCCAATGGGGTGGGGGTGGCAGGTGTACACACACAGACATAGATGTACACAACACATGCACATGTACATGTCCAGGCTCCTCCCTCCTGCAGCTTGAGCCTCCCGGTGTGACCTGGGTGTAGACAATTGATTCCCCATCAGTCCTACAAGGAACCACGACATTTCACACAGGGACTTGGCCTGCACCCCAGACTCCTGGGGCTGCACCCCAATTTCCACCGTCACCTTATCCTGGAGGCTGCGGCTCCTGAGGGCGGGGATGCCATAAAGGCCAGATGCAAACTCGGGATCAGGTTCACCTCTCTGGCAGGGTGTGGGGAACCCAGCACCGGGCAGGGGAGGCCCCACATCCCACCTGGGCCCCATCGGCTACCTCTTCAGGCCAGGAGCCAGCATCTCATCCTCATCCAGCATTCCCCAAGCTGGGAGCAGTTCCCTGGGGACCTGGCAGGTCCTAGGGTGACACCCAGGCCCAGGACCCTCAACGTTCAACCTTCAGGGACCCAGCTCTCCCTGCTGGGAAGGAGGCAAAGGCCTGCAGTCTCCTGGACCCACAGGGGGCTGCAGCCAGACAGCTGTTAAAAGGCACAGGGGGCAGAGCATTCAGTCATCAGTCCCTCGGCCACCCAGCAAGCCCTGGCTGCTTCTGCCCTGGGCGGTGGGGCACGGGGCCTCACTGCCACCTGTCCGTCCACTGAAACCTCAGGACAAGCTGGGTGTGGTGGCAAATGCCTGTAATCTCAGCACTCTGGGAGACTGAGGCAAGAGGGTAGAAAGTTTGAGCCCAGCCTGGGCAATTTAAGTGCGATTGAGTAAGACCCTGTCTCAAAATAAAAACTGAAAAAGAGCTGGAGGTGCAGCTTAGTGCAAAGGCCCTAGAGTCAATCCTCAGTACACCTCTCAAAAACAAAACCCCAGGACAGGCAGAGGCCCCCTTTTTGGGAAGGCTTTGTCCCCACTCCCTTTCTCTGAGACCCATTGCAGCCTCAGGCCTCTACTCCTGCCCTCCCCGGGGCTCCCAGAGCCCCTCCTGCGGCCTTTGCCAAGGATGCGCTTCCCTACAAGCCTGTCACAAGTCACCAAACAGCTTGAAAACAAACTTCTGGGGGTGCCAGGTCCACGGTGGACGCATTCTCTCTCCCAAGACACAGGGTATCGCCCAGGTGACCTTCTTCGATTCAAGGCCTCTCAGGAGACACTGTCCACTGGGGTGCAGCACCCTGATGGCCACCCCTCTCTGCACAGTCCCCTGCTCCCTGAAAAGGAAAACACCCCAGCTGTACCACCCGAGGGCCCGGCGAGGCCCTGGAACAGCTGCCTCTCCTGGGACCACACAGCAGCCACGGGGTCAAGGAGCCCACGACCTCCACAGCTGGAAGGCTGTCTTTTCCTCCAGCCTCTGCTGTAGCCAAATGGGAGGACAGTGGTTCCTTTCTCCTTCCAAAACTCAGAACCTCGTACCCCGATCGCTATCTGTGAAAGCACAGACTGGGTTCTTTGTTTTGAAGTTTGCACACTTGGCATTCGAAGCCCTGCCTCTGCATTGGGCGGAGGGGGTGTGTCGGGGACGCCCCAGGCACCCCTTCTCTGCAGTCCTCTGCGGGGAGCAAAGTGAGACTGTCTTGGCATAGCCTTGTGGGCTTGGACCAGGGGCGGCCTCAGTTCACCTCTCCAGACCCCGCAGAGGGGAAACCCGGCCAGGCCCCAGAAGGAAGCCCTTGCTGCAGAGAGGGCAACGTCCTGTGCCCACAGGAGCCACAGTCCAGGGCGGCACAGACTGGCTGGAAGGCTGGAGGCTGTCCGCACTGGCCTGTGACCAAGCCTTTCAGTGTCAGCCTGGCTGGGGGGACAGATTCTCAGGTGGTTGGTAAATAGCCTTAATAGAGCAGTGCAGGTGTTTGTGGATGAGATTAGCATCAAGCCAGGTGCCTTCGAGTACAGCGCAAGGCCCTCATCTGGCCAGTGAAGGCCCCAGGAGGGTCTCGACCCAACAGCAGGGCGGGTTCCTCTGGGGAGTACAGCATCCTGAAGCTATCTTTGGCAGCCTGAGTCACCACATTAACATGAAGCCAGGTGTGGCCCAAAGGGCTCCAAGGATCTTTAGTTGCACTGTCCTGGCTGCCTCGATGTCCTGAATCGAGCCAAAATATTTCCCTTTTGTGGTCATTTTGACCTTGGGGAAGAGCCAGCAGTTGCTCAGCACCAGCTCCGGTGAACAAGACGGATGAGGGCACGGCGCCATGTTCTTACCAGCCCGTCTTTTCACTGGACAGCACTCGGCAGCAACATTCACCATGGTTTTGATCATACCTCATAAGGACTCTCATGAAGAGCTCTTCCAGAGCTGCTTCAGAAAGTGGCAAGAACAATGGGATGAGTGTGTCGGAAGGGGCGGGCGGTTAGAGAGGGATTCATGGTAGTGTGTCTTTTACTGTATTTTTAAATGTAAACTCTCACCATTTATTCTGATATCACCCCTTGTATATTTGTGGTGCTGGGGATGGAACCCAGGGCTTTGCACACGCTAGGCAAGGGCTCGACCACAGAGCCACAGACATCCCAGCACTCAAATACAGATTTATTTGATCACACCCCAGCTTCCACCTGCAGGCCCACTCTGCACCCTCCTGACCCCTGCCCAGAAGTCTCCCTTTCTGTCCCGGAGCATGCCAGGTGCCCCGTGTTCCTGGCACCCTGGTCTGAGTCCAGCAGCTCTCAGCCAAGGAGGAGCAGACTCTTATCCGGCCATTCCCTGGCTAATGTTTCCATCAGTCCTTTGGCAGCTTAAAGTTTCATGAGGACAGAGCACACAGCAGGTCTTGCTCGCTCAGGACCCGACAGCCCAGTAAGGACCTGGGACAGATGGGCCCCCCCAGGATGCTCAAAGTGACAATAACCACACACTACAAATGGACCTTTTTCTGGGCTGAAGCTCCACTACTCCCAAGCAGCCTCACCCGGCCTGAACTCACACCAACTCCACCCGCTCCTGGCTCTCACTGCCACCCCCGTCCCCCCATGTCCAGGGCAGTGGCCCAGGGGCCCCGTCAGATATGCATGGTTGGACTGACTGCAGGCCTCCACTGGAGCCAAGCAATAGAGCCTGCAGTGTGTACCTTATGCAAAACAGATTTCAAATCACCCAACTGCTCTATTTATAATTCATAGCAAAATGGTTTGTTGCTGTAAAAATATATTTGCACATTACACAAATAGACCCTGGCAGCAATTATCTCAACGCAGTAGCTACAAATTAACACCTCCTTACCTCGGGCAGATGAGCTGCCAGTGGAGACAGCGAGTCCGACAATATGCAGGGTGCACGGAGGGAGAGCTGGGTGAGCTCGGCGGCACCCGGACCCTGCTCAGGACTAGGCGTCTGACAAAGGACCCTGGGGACAGGGAGGGTCACATGTCACCCAGACCTGACTCTCCAAGGCCCGGGAGGAAGGGGCTTGCACAGGGTCCCCGATTCCTGGGATGCAAGGTCCCCCCCGCTGGGAGGGCAGGGTGGCCTGGAAGACCCCACACAAGCAGTTTTCACACTTTTGTCTCAATGATGCCCCTCACTGCACACACAGTCCACAGTGTCCATTGTCACTACCAGCACCACACTCCCAGTGCCGGCAGACAGCACATGCAGACCAGGTGTGGGACAGGAGCCACCAGAACGGCAGTGGACACACCTGGGTAAGACACCTAAAGGGGACATGTGAGGGTCAAACAGCTGGCTAGCACTACTGTACAAGCTTCTTGTGGACACTCTGAAAGAGCAGGGTGGGGGGGGTCTCTAAAGCTGCCAGAGCCACCAGTCCTCCTGTAGCTGTCTTACAGACCAGTGTCACAACTTGAAGCTTCGGCCCAGCCTTTGGGTGTGTGAAGACCAGCCCTGTCCCCTCAGTGGCCTTGTCCCCCGGCTCTTGCTCAGGTGGGTACCTCTCACCTGCAAGGCACTGAACACACACACCCTGCTCCAGGTCTGGCCTAATTGGGCCAGAATGATCTTATTGCTCCCTGAAAGGTATGTCTAGGGACACAAGCACAAGCCAATTGGCGCATGGCGGTTTCCCTGGCCACTGGGATGGGTTCATTCTGGCCCCCCAGGCGGAGGGAAGTTTTCCAGGTGCTTCCAGAAAGGAAGATCCTGTTTTCCTGTGTCCACACAGCTGTGTGTGCAGATACAGCCTGGACAGCTGCAGCGAGCTCTCGGCCTCCTGAAGAGCCCACAGCAAAGGCCACTCCAAGCCCTGATAAAACCACACCTGATCTCCAGACCTTCCCACAGCCTGGATTTCTGTTCATTACAAAAATGTCCTGGTGCCTGGTGCCCTCTGCCAGGCTGGGACGGGGCTTCCCCACGGCTCCGCAGCCTCGGCACCACCACTGCCTGCCCGGCCTGACCCCAATGCCACCTGCACCCGGACAGGTGTCCTTTTCTCTTGGTGGCCTCAAACAGATCAAACAAGATCTGAAAAAGTTTTCAGACAATCTTGATAAATATGTTAAAGGTTTTAAGAGACACTCAGACCTATAAACTAGACTTAAAAAAAAAAATCAAACATTGACTTCTAATAAAAGACAGGCAACATTACAAGCTGCTATTACATTTTGAGATAACTATCATACTGTTAATTTTAAAAGACCAAAAGAGAGACAAGGAAAAGAGCCAGTTCTTACTAGGGACCAGGCAGTCCCTATACAAAAGCCTTAGTTGCTTTCACAAGTGTAAAAGATTTTTTCCTTCTACTTCTTATTATAAAAGATCTCTGTTAATCAATCTATAAGAAGCTCTGACTACTCTATTTATAGTTACAAATCTAAAATTATGCAGGGGTTATTATAGTTCAACTATAAATATAACTAAAAGATATATTAAAATACCATAATACTGTAATAATACCAATACCATAATAAATCAATACCATAATAATAAAGATTAGATATTAAAAAAATCACTGATCACTGACCCCTGCAGACAGTTTCCAGCTACACCTACAGCTTACCACTGGTTTAATGAGGCTAAAAACTACAGTAAAAGCTATAAACAAGAAGCTTTAAATTCCTTAGCTAAAATTTCCTTCAAAACTACCAAACTCTCCAACTTCTTACAGCTAAAACTAAAGAGACGTGTGACAAAAAAAAAATCTGACTTATAGATAATCTTCATCAGGTTAGGGGGGTTGAGAGCCAGCTGCTTACAATAGATATTCCAGTCCCTTAAAATCAGAGTCTAGACGTGGTTCTCCTCCCCAATCTGCCTGTCCATCCTAGTGCCCATGCTTTGATTATATGTGCTTTAATTTCTTAAAAAATGTTTATTCTCACCTAGAAGCAGCTAAATTTCAGTGATCATACAGATAACACCAAAGACAAATGTGCCAACGACCTTGTAGAGGGGATTCATAACTGCTAAACGCCAACATGACTTGTATCTGAGGTCCACTAGCTGCCTCCCCCACACCAACCCTTCTCAGCTCAAAATAGCTAGATTAAAACTTTGCCCATTCTCCCCAGCTGCAGTTAAGGATAGCTCTTCAGAGGGGAAAATATGATGGGCAGCTAAATTAGATAAAAATTAATATACAGCCTGGTGCATGCCTGTAATCCCAGCACTTGAGAGGCTGAGGCAGGAGGATTGCTGCAAGTCTGAGGCCAGCCTGAGCCACATAGTGAGTTCAAGTCCAGCCTGAATTTAACATCATCCTCATAATAATAATAATATACAGTCCAAGAGACTAGGCTCTTAAGAAAGTCAACAAAAAAAATAGAGACATCAGAATTGTGTCTAGAGATGTGTCTATTGAAGGCCAGGCCTCAAGATAAAGATATAATGACCAGGCCTACATGCCTCCCTAAAAGACAAGCAGTAACTTAAAATCATACCGTAGTGAACACTGCCTGGTTGGAGAAGCCCAGAATAGGCATCAGCTGCCCAGGTGGGTGACCGGAGCATCTGGGCCCCTTCTTTCCCCAAAATGCCTTGTCCCTTCCTGCACCCAGCTACGTCACCTGGTTCCCCACTGGATCAATATTACCTAAGCATCTATACTTACAATCTTATTGCTTGACCATAGTTTTGGCCCACTTTATATTCACCTCACGATTTTATACCCACCTGTAATTTTGCTCTATAAAAATTTCTCTAAAAAGTGGGCTTGTTGACTTTCGGGTCCCCTCCTATCTCTCAGGAGCTCGCTCGCTCTCAATAAATTCTTCCTACTCTTAACCTCTGTTGTTCCTTAAAAATTCATTCTTCAATTTTATTTTTTTTTTAAATTTTTACCAAGAACATGTATTGGTACATTGTATACATAATGATCATAATCAACATGGTTATTTTGTACCTTCATTCTTCGATTTTAAAGAACACAAACTCAGCTTATCTGACATCTAACATGTTGTTATATTTTTCCCCCATATCATTCCCAGCACTCAGGAGGCTGAGGCAGGAGGATCGAGAGTTCAAGCCCAGCCTGGGGCACATAATAAGACCGTCTCAAGCTTGATTTAGCCATTTCATCATGCGCTCCTGTGTCAAAACATCACACTGTGTCCTATAAATAGGTACAATTTTTATTTCCAATTACATCTTAATAAAGCTGGGGGAAACTTAGAAAACAAAAAACAAAACGAAAAAACAGGGGCTGCAATATGTAGGGAGTATGAGGTCCAGGAATTGCTCTAAACAACGCTGGGCACAGGCTGGGTGTGGCTGCTGGCCTCCATTATGCATCCTGCTTCCCTGTGAATATCTGAAATTCTCCAAAACTTACAAAAAGTCTGAATAAACAAACCCTCTCTATAAAGCTCAGGGTGTCTTAGCACCACCCCCAGCTCTGGACTTCGACTTTGCACGAGGCCCAAGAGATGGCACTTGGAATCCCCCAGCGCCCCAGGGGTTCAGAAACCAAACCCAACAGAGAGGTCCCTGCAGTTGCTTTCATTTAATGACCAGGTGGGGGAGGAGGGGACAGTCCCTCCGGGGAATTTCTGGAATCCTCACCCACCCAACCAGTTTCTTCTCCACTCCCCCAGCAGCCCGGGCGGGGGGGGGGCCACACGGCACCCAACTCCTGCCTTGCTGCCTCCCGGTGGGAAGGCGCCCCATACAGACTCAGGAAATGATAAACAGATGTCCGTGCGCACCCGGGGGTGGACCCTGACCAGAAAAGAGGAGAACTTGCTTGCTCCTGCCTCCTGCCAGGAGGTTTAACACTGTCCTGAGGTTAGGGCCCAGGAGACCTAGCCGCAGAGTGGACCGCACCTGACCAGACCCCCTGTGTGGACCCTGCTGAGCCCGGACTTTATTCCCCAGGGCTCGGAGACAAGCTGCTGGCTCATGTGCCTATTAATGAGGGGAGAAATCTGAGACCCAAAGAAACGACCTGGGAGTCGCTCAGCCAGCCCCGCTGCCTCTAGGGACCCAGGAACCTGGACAGAATCTGCCGCCAGAAGTTCCAAGGAACCCGGCTAGAGAGGGCTGGGACGGGACCCAAGGGGTCGGTGCCATCTGAAGCCCAGCCCCCGACAGGCACATTCAGGGCCATCCCAGCTCTTGGGGTGGCCCAGGAGGGCTCCCCTCAAAAGCATCCCGGGGGCCTGGGATGTGTATCTCCCTTGGGCCCCAGGTTGAATCGAAGAATTGAAAGGATTTAATTTATCTGGAAAGAAATGGGAAACCTCAGCTTTCTCTCCTCACGAGAATTTCAGACATCTCCACCTTGACACCAAAGGCCAGCTGGCCCAGAGTGCAGAGGGGTGGACACTGGACAGTTACGGTCCCTGCCTGAGGCAGGTGCGATGGAGGAAGGGCTGATCGGCCTTCAGATGGGATGGCGGCCACCCCGGGCTGGGGAAGATGGCCAGCAGGTCCTTTTACTGGTGAGGAGGCCACTGCTCAAGGAAGGTAACCTGCTCGGAAACACCAGATCTCCTGATTTCTGCAGCTTTCTCACTCTTGGCTGTCTGTGCCTCAGTTTCTCCGCCAGTGACAGAAGGGCGGGTCAGGGAATGGGATGGGTTTCCACCATGGCGAAAGGGACTAATGTCAGTACTTCCGGGGTGATCTCAGCTTCTCATTGACCCCCTTTAACTCTCCTGTCCACAGAGTGCCCCAGACCCAGCTGGGTGTGGCCCAGCAGACCCACTGGCTAGTGAGTCCCCAGATCTTACACATTTCAATGACTCTAGGACCCTCTCTGTGCGCACACCCCACCTGTCGGGTGCCAAGGACACTTCCACCTGCGGCACAGGGAGCCAGCTCAAACCTCCAAGGGCCACACCCTTCCCTTCCAGACTTCACCCACCTTCCAGGGCCACTTCTAGGAAGCCCTCCCCGCCTCCTGAAAGCTGCTGGCTTCGCCCACACTGACTCCAGAAGACTCTGGGCAGAGGGCAGGGACCAGGGCAGCGGGTGACGGCAGGACCAGGGCTTCACAGCAAAGGCACCAAACAAGGAGCTCGGGACATGCCCCGAACACCCCCAGAGAGGTCAACTGACGGCTATTTCTGTTCACACCTGGACAAATGTCACCCTGCTTTTCACAGGCAGGCTGGAGGGTACACGCGATCCTGCACAAAACCGACAAGCGCAGCCACTGGGAGGACGGCCTTGTCCCCGCTCTGCCCTCACCCAGTCCCCGAGTCCCCGTGTCCCCGAGTCCTCGGAGGACTCAGGAATCCTGCCCCTCCCCCGCGCACAGGTTTGGGAAAAGCGAAAGCTGCCGGCGTCGGCTCCCGAGTCGCTGCTTCCAAGGGCGACGGCCTTGGCCTGGCCCTGACCCTAGGGTCCCCTCCGGGGAGCGGGAGCGGGAGTGGCCGGGGCCCCAACCCCCGGTGTGCGGCGGCGCGCACCTGCTGTGCCTCAGTTTCCCCATCTGTGTGGCGAAAAGAAGCCGCCCACCTCTGGGGCTGGAGGCGAAGCCCGGGGAGCGCTCTGACCAAGGCGATCCGAGTGCCCTGGACGAGGACAGGGGACACGAGAATTTGGGCGGACGCAGCCCAGGCCAGAACACCCCGGGAGAAGGACGGGCCCGGGGCCGGCGGGGTCCCCACCTGGGCAGCCAGCCCGCTTGCCGCTCCCCGCGCGCCGCCGGCGCTCCCCGACTCACCCCGCCGCGGCGCCGCACCGGGCCAGGAGGCCCGCCCCGATCATCTGGCCCGCCTCTGCCACCTGGCCCCGCCCCCGTCACCCGGCCCCGCCCCTGTCACCCGGCCCCACCCTGTCACCTGACTCTGCCTGTCACCTGGCCCCGCCCCTGCCATCCGGCCCCGCCCCCGTCACCTGGCCCCGCCCCCGTCACCCGGCCCCACCCTGTCACCTGACTCTGCCTGTCACCTGACCCCGCCCCTGCCATCCGGCCCTGCCCCCGTCACCCGGCCCCGCCCCTGTCACCTGACTCCACCTGTCACTTGGCCCCGCCTCTGCCACCTGGCCTCGCCCCATCACCTGACTCCGCCCCGTCACCTGGCCCTCCGTCTGTCACCCGGCCCTGCCTCTGCCACCCGACCCTGCCTGTCCCCTGGTCCCGCCAGTCACCTGGTCCAACCCCTGTCACCTGGCCCCGCCCCTGGCCATGTGACCCGGTTGCCCACCTTGTGTTGTGCCCGGTGAGGCGGGACGGGGTCAGATCTGCGCCCGCGGAGCGGACACCGAACCAGCAGGCTCCCCCCCCCAGGGTGCGCACGAGGGGCCCGCGTGTGCGCGGAAGCGACAGGGACAGGGACCCGGAGGTGCCAGGGGCGGCTCAACCCAGCCCGAGGCGGGGAGCTTCCTGGAGACCTCGTGTCTCATCCAGAGGACACAGGCTGGGCCGGGTCCCCCCGAGGTGCTCGTCCTGTCCAGGGCTGCGAGGTGGCCTCCTTGGGACTCTGCGGGTCTGCCCTCGTTCCACCCAGCCCCTCAGGCTCCCCTCTCCAGGCCTCGACCCTGCACCCCAGCTCTATGGACCAGGCCGGCCTCCTGCTCCACCACCCACAGCCTGGACCTCACCTCTCCAGCTCCGGGGACAATTCCACACTGCTCTCCCTACGCCATCCTTCCATTGGCCCTGTCCAAACTGTCTCGCATTCTGTGTGTGGTCCTTCACCTGCAGCTCCTCCATCAAAGTGTCACACAGTGTCACTTAGTGCTATCACCTCTCCCCACCTCCAGGGGCCCTGGGGGTTCAGGCCCCAGGACACATGGCTCAGGGCTGTGACCCCCCTTCAGCCCTTGCCCCTCCATCTACTTCCACCCAGCAGCTGGGGGTGGGGGTCCTGCTCTAGTGGAAGCCCCTCCCCCTTCCCTTCCCTCCTAGTATGAGGGAGGGCTCCATAGTCCCTGTTGTCCTGCCCGGAAGGGGTGTGGCTGCAGCAGCTCTGGGGTCCTCAGGGGCCCTCCTACCAGGACAATGGGGTGTTGGGGTGATCTGATCACAAAGGACCGTGACATAAATCGCCCCAGGCACCCGAGCTCAAGCTCCAGCCCAGGGTACTCTGCAGCGCAGGCTGGCCCAGAGTGGCTTGTAGACCTCTGCCTGGATGGCTGGGGAAAGGGAGCCATGCTCCCTGGTTCATCTCCCCATCTAGAGACCCTGGAAATGCTATTGCTGGGGTCAGAAATATCTTTTACACATCCTTCCCTGCGTTCATGGCCCAAGTCCCTATAACAAAAGTTACGAACCAGAGGCAAGCATACAGATTGGTTTGTTTTTTGGAACAAGGTCTTGCTATATGGTTCAGAGGGGCCTCGAACTCACTATGTAGCCCAGGCTGGCCTCAAATTTAAGGCAGTCCTCTTGCCTCAGCCTGTCGAGTGCCAGCATTACAGTTGTACACCACCACATCCAACAATTTAGTCAACATAAGTGTATGTAATTCAGGAAGCTCCTTCATCGAGAAATGCAGACCCAAAGAGGCAGGTACTTATGTGTGTCCGTGGTTAGCTTGGATGAACAGTGAGTGGTCTATTGTGGAAAATATGATTGGAGGGCAGAGGCTGTGATGAGGGGTGAGTTACCCAGGCCCACTTGTCCAGGTTCTTCTGTGTGTCCTCAGAGATAAGCGGGTCCCTTTGCCCTGCTCACACGGAGGCCCCTCTCAGATGAGACTCTTAGGAGCCTCCTGCTTCCACGTTCTCAAGAGCCCGAGTGCAATGTCTGGGGTAGTGAGTCCTGAACTCCATCACTGCAGCTGTCCCACGACCAGGATCCAGGCTCAGGCTGAGGCGGGGTGCAACTGCGGAGCCCTGATCACACCCGCTCTGAGCCGACCGCGACTCTGGACATTGGCAAAAAAGGCCTGCAAATTCTCCTATGGTTTAAGCGAATGTGAGTTTTCTATTCCTCAGCATCCCAAGCAACCTCTGATATTTGTTCACCTTTCTAACTGAATAACCGAGTTATTGTCTTGGTTATCATCCCATCTTTCTCGAAGTTTGGGAAATTCTCCTTCATGAATGTCCTTACAGCATATGATCAAAACGCAAGTGAATGCTGTTGCCCAGCATCTTCCGATGGAAAGGCGGGCTCAGAAAAACACGATGCCATGTCCTCTTTCACCTTATCCACCAATCCGGCAGCATGCTGGCTCTTCCCCAAAGTCAAAATGACTGAGAGGTCAACGTTCTAAAACCATTCAGGACGCGGAGGCCGGCAGGACCGCACAACTAAAGGCAACTGCTTCCCTGTGTAATCGGCCGGCATCCGTCCCAGCAGCTTGCAGATCAGGGCCTCACCTGATCCTGGGTCCTCGTGGACATGTTAATAGGACAAAGGACAGTGCCAGTGCTGGGCACTGAGTGACCATCGCACGACCCGGCGGACATGAGGCAGTGAGGAAACAGAGACCTTGGAGCTGTCTGATTTCTGCTGCACAAGCCCGTCTCAGCCTCTGGTCAGATGGGTGTATGGGCATCAAGGGATGATGTCTTGTCCCTGTGTCACACGGGCCTGGTCATTTTCATTCATTCACTCTCTTCTGCTGATTTTCAGGGGGCGCTGAGGATTGAACCCAGGGCCTTGCATCTTGCACCTGCTAGCCAAGTACTCTCCCACTGAGCTAGCTTCATGAACATCTTTCTTTATTGCTACTGTAAGATCAGTCCCTCATGGGAGAGGGACGGTTTGTAGGGTTTGTGTTTTAAAAGTCAACTTTGGACAAAAATATGAGACCTGCCCCCACCAGTGGTGTGTGCTGGCAGCGATGATTTCACTGTATTAAAAGGTGATGGGCGATGCCTCCCTCCTGGCATTTGTGCCTTGTGAAAATCTCACACGGATTCCACAACCGTAGCTTAGAGGAATTAAAAGACATACAATAAGGCAGTAACAGAGTGACTGTGGGACGGAGAATGCAGGTGTATTCTGCTACTCATAGTAAGAAAAAGGAGCGGAAAGGAACTGTAAGACCCGGGCTGACTCTTTTCATTTCTTTCTTCTGTTTTCCTCCAAGCACTGTCTAATCAGTAATCAACCGGTTAGTCATTTCCTTTTGTTGCCATAACAATAACTCCTTGCATTTCTAATGCTTTGCAATAGAAAAGAAAAAGAATAATAATGTGGAATGAAAGAATTACATCTGGCTGGTATTATTCCCGGCTTTATTAAATTTGCTTTTACACAAGTTTATGAAGACAGAGTTAGTTCTCCCCCAAGCAGCAGATCGCACATTAGTAAGTGCTGGGGAATGGAGCGTGAACCGGGGGAAAGAAAGGCCTTCGGTCCAAGTCCAAGGTCTGGAATTCCCGTTTGTTTTCTCCCAAATTGCTCACCCTGCCAGCTGCGGCAGCGAATGCCTGGCCTGCCTTGAACTTATTAAACCTTGAACCAACATTTCCCTGCTGCTGCGTGGGCGAAGCAGCCAGGTTGGGCCAAAAGGAACCTCACAGATCGTCTTCCAACCGCTCCCCTGTGGAACAGGACGAGGGACCCCAGGGCTAGGGCTTGCTTTACTGTGGCGTAGCTGAGCCCAGAATAGGCACCCTGGACCCCTGCATTAGAGCAGAGGTACCGGGCAATTAGTGTGGATGAGAGACAGTGTGATTTCTAACACGCTTTCCGGGATCCTCGGGGTCTGATGTTTAAATACTTTTGACTTATAGCTGAGCAGGCCTCCCTCCTGATGCCCCTGTTCCATCAGGGTGGGGTACACTGGCACCCCCAACTCTCAGATGCCTCTGCTAATTGGAATTCCCCACCTCACCAATCCCTCTGCCCCAGGGTGGCCAGCCAGCTCTTTATGCAGCCTCCTTTGCCACCATGCCAGGCAGTGACAGCCTCCAGCCTCGATCCCTGTAATGCACACCCCAGGGCAGGGTGGGTCTGGGCCCTGACCCTGGAGAAGGCAGCAGCAGCAGCAGCAGCAGCAGCAGGAGCAGCCAGCTTGGGAGGTGGGAGAGGCCACAGCGGTGACCTGGGGCACCACGGACCATGAGTGTCGCTGCTGGCTGCTATCACGAATGTGGTCCAGGGCCACTCAAGCATCCCCGTGCCCCACCACGCCCACCCCAGTGTGTTCCCAGGAGCTACGCCCTGAGCTGGGCCCCGATGCTGCCAACTCCACGCCCTGCTGTACATGAATAAAGTCCTTCCTGCATATGCAGCCTGTCTGCTCTAGCAGCGTGCAACACGGCCTCGCCTGGCCCCATCCTCATGTTTTACACCCCTGCCCTTCTGCCCCACCCAGCGCAGGCTGGCAGGACTCCCGTAAGGGAGAAGGAAATGTCAGTGTGAGAAATTCCTGCAGATGGTCTCAGTGATCAGACCCATCCGTCAGGACGGAAAAAGGCTCTTGGGGACAAAACCATGTTTATTATTAAGCGATTACCACCTTCAGGTCAGAAGCCGCGGTCATCCGGGAGGGCCACAGGCTTACAGCCCGCAGGCTCTGCTCCACACGTGTTTGCACATGCACGGGGAGCAAAGAAACCGCCAGTCACCGACTTTGTATCTGGAAGATCCTTGCTACAGACAAAGAGACCGAGGCTGGGGGACCCTCCCAAGGTCACAGTGCCGCCAACTCTAGACTGTTGGAGGCCACTGAGCTCATACAACAGGGCCCCAGAACAGCCCTGTCTTTGTTCCGGGATGGCTGCCTCCAGCGTCTCGGCAAAGACACGTATCGTCAGGCCAGGCCGTGCCCTGATCCCACCTGCTTCCCA
Source organism: Hystrix cristata (assembly GCA_004026905.1). NCBI lineage: Eukaryota > Metazoa > Chordata > Mammalia > Rodentia > Hystricidae > Hystrix > Hystrix cristata. Next base: position 12,609 of record PVJO010022052.1, on the reverse strand, counting down.
CTCTCCTGCCTCTGTCCTCGGTGGTGCCGGCCGGGATGACGGAGGTCAGAGGCTTTCAGAGGAGACATGAGACAGGAAGTGAGCTGAGGTTCACAACCTCTTGGCCCAGGACCCCTGCAGAGTGAGGATGAGGGCGGCTGCTCTGCAGGCCGTGTGTGTGTGTATGGCGTCATGTGACTGTTCTGTATATGAGTGCATGTGTGTGACAGGGAATCTGCGTGAGGGATGTGACCCAAAGCCCAGCCCTCAGCCAGCGTAATGGTGCCCCCAGGGGAACAGGACAGCCAGCTTTCCAGCCATGGTCCTGGATCCTGTAGAACAGGAGCCCAGGGCTCAGGGCACAGCGGGGCTGCCGGCAGGAGAAGTGAGCAGGGCTCAAGCTCCCAGGCCCCAGCTTTTCATGCTCCGAGTGTGGCAGGCCAAGAAGGAACTGGGCAGCTCCAGGCCAAGCCACATGCCAGGCAGATGTGCCCAGGACGCTCCAGGTGTGGGGAGACGGTTGAGAAGGGAGGAGTGGAGCGAGCTGGTGTGTGGACGTGGGTGTGTGCTCTATCCATGTGCACAGGCTGGGCCAGGAGGGAGGGCAGAGGCCCCTCCCATGAGCAGCCTTCGACACTGGGCCACCAAGCCAGCCTCTGCCCAAGGGCACCGGGGAGCAGCAGAGCACACGACGGCACTGGGTGTAGATGACGCAAACCCTCCAGGGTACAGGAGTTCAGGGTGCAGGAGGCCAGGCGGGAAGCACTGTGGGAGGAGGTGGTTTGGGGGCAGGGCAGCCCAGCAGGAGCCACAAAGGAGGAAGGGAATGGCTGGACCTGGGGACCAGTTAGGAGTGCAGGGAGCGGGGGTGTCCAGGGTGACCGGCGGGTCCTGTGGATGCGAGGTGGAGGGCAGGGAGGAAGTGTGGCCAGGGCCCCTCGTGAGACCATACAGCGCCTGGGACAGCTTACAGGGCTCAGGATGTCATGGGGGGGCTGCAGGGGAGAGAACTCAGAGGTCTGTGGCCCCAGAAAAGCACTAATGTTGCTGTATCCACTGACCTTGTAATCAGTTAATGAAACCGTGTGAACAGAAACCTAGCTTATTAGGGGTGACATCCCAGACTCATTCATGTCCCCTGTGGTGGCTGCTGAGACCTTGAGCTACCACTTACATGCGTCACAACCACCCCTTGGCGTTCCACTCCAGTCACTCTGCGCCCAGACCCCACTCCCGAGGGCCTCAGCCCTTCCTTCCTGGCTCTGAGCTAGACACGGGGGGGCGTCAGGTCTCCGAGGGCCAGTACCCCAGGCCGACATCAGAGCAGACACAGCCAGGGCGGGCAGACACGCTTTATTCCACCCCCATCTGTCCTTGTGGCCACCCCCAGCGGAGGGAGGGCAGGCTGTGGCCCAGGGATGAGGACACAGGTCTGCTGCAGCACCCTGCCTGCTGGGGGCCGAGCGGGCAGTACCACCGATTCAGTCCATGTCGGACGCTCACTGTGCACCTGGTGACACCTGGATGACGGCTCTTTCACCGGACTGGGGAATACAAAGTGACCGAGGCAGTGATGAGGTCGGCAGGGGGCTGGCAAGGTGGGGACAGTAGAAAAGTCTCGCGCACGTGTACACACGCACCACACAGACACGCACTCACACAAGGTCAGGAAAAGGCTCTGCTGCCCCCCGCCCCTCACAAGACGCTCTGCCGACCCCTGTCCCCTCAAAGTCAGACACACTGGAGCCGCCGCCCCGGCCAAAGTCAATGAAGATCCCTTCAGAATCTGAGTCCGCTGACTCCAGGGTCTGGTCCACCAGGGTCTCAGGGCTGGAGGTGGGTGGGGAGCTGAGGGCCGGGCCAGGGGTGGGGGCCTGGGCCGGGGGGTACAGTCTGCTGGGGCAGGGCCCCGAGTGGGGCGTCGGGGGCGACCTGAAGGCCCCCAAGGAGCCCTGGCCAGGCAGGTCGGCGAAGCCCTGGGGCTCAGGGCAGGACGTCATCTCGGACACCGAGTGCCTGCGGATGCTCGTGCCACTGGCTGCTACGGTCTCCGCCTCGTGCTCGGCTACGGGGTTCAGCAGCGGCGTGTTGTAGCTCTTGGAGCGCACCACGGGATTCTTGGCCAGGACGTCTCCTGAGCGGGAGCGGCGCAGGAGGCGCTTCTCTGGAGGGAGAGGTGCGAGGTCACATGTAGGGGTCCCGCAGACCTGGTACCCACGTGCGCCTGATCCTCCTCGGTCAGGGAGAAGACACAGGCCACCTCCCCCCAAGGGACGAAGCCTCTGGACTCAGTGTGGCCGAGCAAATCTGCCCGGTTAAAACTTGACATCACCTATGTCAGTGACATCAACGTTCTGTGCCTCAGTTTCCCCACCAGTGCAAGATACAACTTTTAGGGGCTGACACTGTCCTAAGCAGACTCAGCTCCTGCCCTCCTGGGCCTGGTGTCCTGGGCGGAGGGGGACAAGGTGCAGGGCTGGCTGGTGGCATGGGCTGTGAGGGGTGGGTGACCCTGGTCCTGCGTTCCAAGTGTGGAGTGTGGTGGGAGCCCCTAGCTCATGGGGAGAGCAACGGGCTGTGGGGCAGGACAGAGCGGTTCCCCACAATGACCACCAGGTGGCAGGGCTGAGTACAGCAACTGGCCTTTCCCGCATGGGGAGGCCAGAGAGGTTGGGGTCCCCTCATCCACGGGGACAGGGGCCTGGGAGGGGAAGTGCTCCCTGGCAGTGGGACCTGCCCGAGTCACCTGGTGGGGGGGGTTCTGTCCCAGCAGGTGGGTATGGGCTGCCACCCCAGTTTGAGGGGCTCCAAGAGGTCCTTGTAGTACCGCTGCCCGTTGGTGGGATGTTCCCCACCCTCTAGCCCCACGGTCACCATGGGGACTCAGCTGTCCACCATCCCTGCTGGCCCAGAGCCCATGAGGGTAGGACATGGTCTCTGGTGCCCAAGTGACATTGTAGAGTGAACCCAAGGAGCAACATGGCGGTTCTGGTCACGTGACAGCCCACCCTGGGCCGCCCCTCCATGGGGCCTGGCGCTGCCCACTCCATCTCCCCCATCCCTGCTGCGGTTCTCTGGTTAAGAGCAGGTAGGCTCCTGGCATTTGAGTGAGCTGTGCTTTCTTCCAACTTGCAAGACTGAGCCTGGCTGTGACTTTCCAGGAATGCGGAGGTCCCTGAGGGGCTCCCTGGGTGTCACCACACGGCAAGCCCTCCCCACTCCCACACCCACCCCACAGGTCTGGCTCAACACCTGGGGATTTGCTGCAGGACTGGCCCCTGCCACTACTCAGCTGTGGGCCTCGGTCTATCTGGTCACTCCCACCCCAGCCCAGGGCTCAGGGCCAGGCGACCCCTACCCAGGATGCAGGAGTGGGCAAAGGGGCCCTCACTGGAGTAGAGGCCATAGGTGCCCAGGTACGGCGACACCACTTTCTGGACCAGCGTCTCCAGGCGCAGGTAGTCATCGGTCGCACCTCGGGCCTCGTGCACGCCCTGCAAGAGAGGGGCCGTCATGTACTTCTGGCCAGCCTGTCTCTGCCTCCCTCCTCCCCTGCCCACCACCCTCTCCTGGCCCTCCCGCCCTGCTGCTCCAGCACCCTCTGGACAGAGAAGGCCAGGCCTCCCCAGTACACCCACAGGGTCCTGAACACCTGCAGGCTCCGGCAGCACCACTTCCCCGCGCCTGAGATTAAGGAACAAAACCACCATAAGCTACCCAGTGCTCCTCCCGCAGTGGACTGATCTGCGCGTGCTCTGTCCCAGCTCCAGTGACTGCGTGCGGAATGAATGAATGACGTGTGAAAGAATACATGGAGACAGCACGCCTTGAGGGCTGCTCGCTGCTGACACTGGGGAGAATGCTAAGTGACAGTCATGTCAGCATGAAGTGATAGCCCATGTCTGGGGTGGGATGTGGGACACCCGGAACCCGGCTGGGCACGGCTCTGCGGCTAACCCAGAGATGGAAGCCACCTGCTGCTCAGGGTGGCCGGGCTGGCGGAGACAGCTGAGTCTGGCCAGGGGTCTGGCATGAAGGTACAGGGGGGTCCCAGACCCCTCGGGTTGTCTGTGTACACAGCAGCAAAGGTAGATGTGGGTGGCAATGGCCCCAGCTTGCTTCCTGAGCCAGGATAGGTGTCCCCCGGACCTTCTGCCTTCCATCTTTAGAACCTGTGAGCTACATTCCCTGCCCTGTGCTGGGGCCCCTGAGAAGGAGCTGTGATGCTGGGGCTAACTCGGGTGCACCGCAAGCCCTTGGCAGTGGTTGTGACCTCAGCCCCACTCAAGACCTGAGATAGCAGGGGCCAAGTTCACCACGAACAGGCTCACCAGGGGCCTGGACAAAGGCATCCGTGATGCTTAAGCTTGACTGTGTCAACTTGATTGGCTTGGGAGCCACTTGGGGGACGGGCAGTGCTGCTTCTGGGTGTGTCTGGGTGGGTCATGGAGTGTGACCTTGGGTCCTGAATCTGCTCCTTGACCCCTTCCTCCGTGCTACTGCTCCCCTGCCCTGCTTCCTGGCTCCCATGAAATGAGCAGCTTTGTTCTACCGGGCCCTTCCTCCATGCTGCTCCTGCCTTGGAGCCAGGCTACCGTGGATTGAATTCCCTGCAACCAGGAACCAGATTAAACTCCTCCTCCTTCAAATTGTGGGTGTTAGGCACTGTGTCCAGCATCGGGAAAGTGACTCATAGATTGTTCAAAGCAGGGACAATGGCACAGGCTTGTGGTCAGGGGAAGGCAGTCTGGCAGATGGGGAGCCCATCTGGGAAGCTGCATGAGGCACAGCAACCCCCAGCAGGCACCACTGCCAGGACGCAGCCACCTCCCCAGGTCTTCACAGAACCAACACACCCTCTGGGTGCAGCCCAGCCCAGCACACTGAAGAGTCCATGGGGATTTTCTTCCCATGACCCTCACACCTGCCTGTGAGGCAGGAGGTTTTCCTGTCAAACACGGGGACACTGAGGCCCAGCTACCTCACAGCCAGGCCAGGCCTGAGTGCCCTGAAATCCCGCCTGCAGGTAGGCATGTGGCTGGGCTGCCAGGGTGACCTGCACCTTCCACACTCCAGCTCCTCCTAGCTCTGGGCCCTTCACACAGGGCCGACCCTGTACACCCTTGACACACAGGGTTCAGGACAATGTGCAGGGGTCTGCAGCCTGAGAACCGGGTGGGGCTGCCCTGTGGACTCTGGCAAATGCAGACTGTATTTCCTCACTGTCCTGTGCCTGGGAGACAGGCTAGCACCTTGAGCCACTGCACCCCTGCAGGGCACGGAAAAGAGCAGGCTGCAGGGACATGGTTTGCGGCAGATGCTACCGGTGGCCCTTGCTGCATCTGGGACAGACACCAGCACTCCAGCTGCTGTGTGTGGGCTGCCAGGAGTGTCCCCATCTCCACAGCCATCCTGGCTATCAAAGTCGCCTGGAGTGTGTGTGTGTGTGTGGTGTAGTGTCCACAGACTAACCCACCATCCTGGAAGAACAAACAAGCTCCCCTTCACAGCTCGGCACCCACAGCCTGGCCTGGCTCCTTCCCTGCCCGTCTCTCCTTCTCTGCCTTATAGATGTCTCCCGAAGCCCCCAAATCCCCATCTCAGGCTCAGCCCTGTGCCCGTGCCGATGTCCCCACCTGCAGCACCAGCAGCATCTGGACGATGGCGGGCGGCACGCGGGCATGGGCGCGGGCCAGCGCGTCCTCCAGCTTCACACTCAGGGTGATGGTGTTTCGGAAGTGCAGCAGTGCCAGCTGGCGCACCGATGGCTCCTTGCCCTGGGGACACAGAGTGCGCAGTGCGCAGGACACTTCGCCGCCTGCCCCCATCCCATCTCCTCCCCAGGCAGCCCCATCCCAGCCCACAGGCCCCAGGGGCCTCCTCCGGCAAGGAAAGGGTTCCTGTGCACAGAGACCCACAAGGGCCCGGAAGCCTGTCACCCCCTGGTTCTCCTTGCGCCCGCGCACCTGCACGGGGTAGAAGATGGCCTGCAGTGTGGGCAGCACGTCACTGAAGAAGAAGTCCCACGTCTCCGCCAGCGAGTCCAGCAGCTTCTGCCCTGTGGGACAAGGGGCCGTCACTGTCTGTCCTGACCCTTTCCACACACCCAGGACAAGGGCTGGATCCTGTGCTGAGTCCGCAGGCCTGCCAAGGCTGACACTTGCCTCCCACACAGCGGCTCCACGGCCTGAGCCTGCCACTCACTGCTGTGCCTCGTGTCCCCGGCTGTGAAACAGGACAGTGCCAGGGCCACTTCCCAGACCTGGAGGACTAGCCACGAGGCGCTCAGCTCAGGGTCTGGTGCCAGTGAACACTGGCAGCCGGTTTCCTCTTGGCATGGAGGTGCCCACACTGTCTCCAGTACCACACATGGGTCAGAGGCCTGCCCCAGTGTTGCCAGACCCTCCTAACCCCAGCCCAGTAGCCAAGGAGTCCATCTGCCTGCCCCTACTTGTCTGTCTGTCCAACACGCATTCTACAGGGCACCCGTTCTGGGCAGCTTGATGCTGGGCACCAGGGATCTGAGCCCCAGCACATTCCAGACCCATCAGGTGACAGGGAAGGGGACAGAGAGGGCACCTGGGAGGACAAAGGCGACACGAGCTCTGGTCAGTGACCCGGGCTGTAGCTCCAGGCCTCCCTTAAGTCCAGGCCACACCACCTGCCTGCCTGCCCCAGGGGTGGGTCTGGGGGCGGAGAGCCCCCCAACAGCAGCGCCCCACCCCAGGCAGGAGACGGGGCTCCTCGCAGCAGGTGCTGTCCAGGGCAGGTTTAGGGGACGGCTTGCCACAGGGGCTGCGTGGTGGCGCATCTTGGCTGTGAACCCCCAATGCAGGGAGTGGAAAGAGGGTACGTGCACAACCCCGTGAGCACTGGTGGCCTCAGGACAGCTGAGGTCCCCGAGCTGGCTCTTCGCTCCGCCAGCAGAAGCAACCCACGAGCCCTCGGCTCTGCACAGGTCCTGCGGGCGCTGTGGCCTCAGCAGCCCCATGATGGGCTCTGAGCCAGGGCAGGGAGCATCTCTGAGGGCCATCAGCTGCCTCCTGGCTCCGTGGGAAAGCAGAGGCCAGACAGGGGCCTTGCCTGGCCCTTTCTCAGTTTCCCTGGGCCCTGTCTTCCCCCAGGATCCCTGTCCAGCTGGCCCCATGAGGTGGCCCAACCTCTCTGTGTGGCCCACATCTGGCTTGGGGACGACGTGGCCGCAGGAGCCCAGCGGGCGGATGCTCACTGCCCTGGGGGACCTGCCTGCACACAGAGTCCCTTCAGTCCCCGCCGACCCACAGGAAGAAAGGCTGCTCAGTCCCTGCTGGCCGTGGGGTGGCTCTGGGTACTCGCCAGGCAGTGTTCTGCTGAGCAGGCCGTTCCCCAGCCCACGGGCGGAAACTGCGGAAAGCAGATGTTGAACGTGGAGGCTGAGCCCTGGCGGTGCTGCGTGGGTCTCACAGCCATTCGGGGGACCCCAGGGACAGTGATAGCTACAGAAGTCACAAGTGGGGACTAGAAGAGTGGGGCCAAGAGTATCACGTGGTGGCTTGGCCACACGGCACGTGTGGCAGGGAACCACAGGCTGCTTCCTGGACGCCACCAGCCTTCTGCCCCCACGCAGGGAGGGTGCCCCACCCTGTCCCCAGTGTGGCCCAGGGAGCTGTGGGTCCCAAGGAAGCACTAGGTTGGGGTGGCTCTGAGGCCCAGGCCTGGGGACAGTTACCTGCTGTCCTTACTGCAAGGGTCAGGTGGCCTCCTGAAAAGCCCAGCTCGGGAGCCACTGCGCCCAGGCAGCACCCCAAGTGCCAAGGCAGAATTAACCCTTGCTTCCCCAGGCTGCCTTTCACTCCACTGGACTAGCACAGTCTGATCCATCTCTGGGTCCCCAGATACCACCAGGGCCCGACACACAGTGGGCACCCTGCACGTGGACAGCAACCCGCCCCACCGAAGGATAACAGAGACCGCGGGCCAGAGAGGGCAGGACATGTCTGTGGTGCCCAGGTGGGAGCTCGCTGCCCACCCGGGACACTCAAGCAAGGCTTCCTGGGGCCACCCTCATCCCTGCTACCCGCAGCAGACCTGCTTGGGAGGATGTGGCGCCGGGCACAGAGTCGGCTGAGCTGCACAAAGCCATCCTTCTCCCAAGACCCCATGCCTAGCGGCTGGGTGGTGGGCACAGGCACCACAGGAACGTGCCGCATTGGGAGGGTGTGGGACGGCTTCTCCCCAGGTGCCAGGGCTCATGCCGGGCCTGGGCTTGGGGCCGCCACCTCCAGGTCCCAACCCCTCTGCCCTGTGGTTGTTCTCCTGGCCCTTCTCACGCTCCTGCCTCAGGTGGCACTGCCCGGCGTGGGCACTGGGGTGCGGGAGGAGCACAGGACACATGGCTCCAAGTTCCCCAGGGCCTCGCCCTCTCCCTCTGCAATGGGCTGAGATCCTTGCTCCAGGATCCGAGTGAGGGCTCCCGGGGGAGCCTGGGTAAGAGACAGGGTGCTTGGTGCCCTTCTGTCTGGTTCAGGGCATTCCGTGAGAGCAGCAGGCATAAACACCTGATGCAGAGCCCAGCAGGGTAAGCACATGCAGGGCCTGGCACACACCAAGTGCTCAATAAATGCTCAAGGAGCCTGGAGCCAGCATGGGGTGGAGCACAGCAGGACCTCATAAAGGACCCCCCCAACGTAGGGAGCACACACCTGGGGCCTGGGGCAAAGGGGCCTGGGGTGGTCAAGGCCTCTGTCACCTGGCTGGTGATGTCTGGGCTGCAAAGTTGCTGGGACTGTGGGTTCAGCAAGGGCCAGGGGGTGTGGCCTGGAGTCAGACAGACCCGGGTTTGAGTCCTGCCTCTGCCTATCCCTGCAGTGTGGCTGTGGACAAACAGCCCATCTCCACTGTGTAGTCCCCACTGGGGAACGAGGTCCAGAAGGCCTCTCCTGGTGGGTGTGTGTGTTAAGAGAAACCTCATGGCTCCCTCCCTGTCCTTTACAAACATCTGGGTGACCTTGTTCCTAAACCAGTCTTTCTGCAATCCCCTAGACCCTCAACTCATACCACTCTAATCCTCTGAGACCTGTCCCTGGACAGGAGTCACCAGGACGGAAGGTCCTTGCTGTAGCGAGAGCCTCTCCCCAAGTCCTCTCTCAGTGCAGACCTCAGCCCTGCTCCCGCTGCCCTTCCAGCCCTCCTGACCGGAGAGGCCCCCGAGCCCCGGGGTCTGTGGGCACATCTGTTGGCGCCCGGCCCAAGGCACCCCACACAGCACCCCGCACACCCACCGCGGGCACCACTCACCCTCATAGAAGCGGATCTTGTCTCGAAGGATCACCATGCCTTTCGTCAGCAGCTGGTTCTGAAAGCAGACACGAGGTATCTCACTGCCCCGTGGGGGCCCTGGCCCACAGGAGCCCAAGCGTCCACCCCCACCAGCCCACTGCAGAGCCCGGACCTGCGCCAAGCGTGACCCCTCTTGGGTTGTCACAAGATGGGTGGTGGCCGCAGGGACACCCGGAGACAGGCCACACGCTCAGAGCCCTGGTGAAGGGGACCCTGGAGCAAGTGGGGCTGCAGCAACAACTGGCCTGTCACCCAGCAGCGTGGGGACTGGCACTCGGGGCAGGCGGCTTGGCTGAGCACGGAGGCTCTTGGCCTCCGCACTGCGCGCATCAGCCAAAGGTGGCGACAACCCAGTGTCCACACAGGGACAGGGACAAAGGAAACTCGGGTAACCACACAGGAACAGTATCTGCCCACAGAGGGATCATGGTAGCATCACCCACTGCAACGTGGATGCTTTAAAATGCGAAGCCCAGAGGAAGACACCATACATACAAGGCCACGCAGAGCTGGGCCAGAGGGCTCAGGCGAGATGACACCACGGCTGCCACCAGCAGCAGCAGCTCCAGGAGCGGGCGCCCCTGTCTCTTCTGGCCGGCAGGGCTACCCACCTGCAAGTACTCGGTGAAGAAGGACCCCAGCTCCGTCTTCAGCAGCTGCCTGTGTGGGAGGGGAGATGACACTGAGCGGGGACGGGGGCAGCGGGGCCGCCACTGAGCCACCCTCCACTTTTTCACTTCGCTGTTTCCCTTAGGGACACTTTCTAGCCAGTCCTGAGTCCTCGCTTTGCATGGTTCTGATAGTGTGAATTTCAGTAAACAGGGTTTGACTCATATCAGCTGCCCAACAACACAGTTCAAATTTCAATTCCCACAGCACTAAGGACAAAAAGTCTCTCCTGCTGGTCCCAGGCCACCAATCACAACACAGATAACAGATGTGCACTTTGACTCGTCACCAATCATGGTGCGTCTTTCAGAGTTGCTCTGTGCCTAGGCCCCTGTCATTCCGTTCTCTACAGCCACAAAGACCCTCGCATTAGCCAACTGCTGGGCGAAGCCACCACACGCAAGCCCATCCCGTGACAAATGGCTATTGTCACTGACTGAGTACTGTACTAAATGTGAGAACAACGCTTGTACAGGTGCACTTAAGCAATTCTTAATCTTAAAGTGAAAACCAGGGCCGCCTCATAACCGAGAAGTGCTAATACTTTTCCCAGCACTCTGGGAGGCTGAGGCAGGAGGAAGGCCAAGTTTGAGCCCAGCCTGCAGAACTCAGCAAGCTCTTGTTTCAAAAAGGGAAAAGAAGAGAGAGAGAGAGAGAGAAACAAAGCAATAATGCTCTAAACAGCATAATACTGTCCAAGTGACTCTTCGTAATATTTTTAAACAACAACAAAAAATACTTCTGAATGTTCTTAATGCTTTAAACAAAACGTCCCACACAAGCATTCACTTTATTATCTTTTTCATTTCTCTCTACATTTACGATGAACACAATGAGAGGTTTTAATGTTCTGACAGAAGTTTTTAAGGATTGTGGAACGATCCTAATTTCCCCATGGGTTACTAAGATCGTTTTGCATAGTTTCAACATGCACAGTCATTTTTAAGTCTTGCCGAACAAAAAGATGACCTGGGAGGATCAGGTAAAAGCAACACATGGAGGAGAAAGCCTCAAAGCTCGATTTCTGCAGGATGCCACCCTTCTGCCATACCCCGGCCTCCAGGAGTCAGGAGTCTCCTGTGTCAATCTTGGAACGGGACTGGGGCAGGTGGCAGTAAATCGAGCTTCCCCTATACACAGGAAGTGGGTGCTCTGGGCCCTGAGGGCCTTTTTGGAGAGGAGCTGTGAGCTGGGCCCCAGCTCAGGGCCAGCTGTCCCTACCAGGCCCCCAGGTGTCCTGGTGTGGGGGCTGCTGGGTCCCTGGTGATGTTGGGAAGCAGTCCGCTCTTTCCCATAGTGGCTGCCCCTTTACAGTGTGCTGGGTCCCCGTGTGCTTATCACCACCTGTCCTTGTCTGGTTCTAGGTCCCAGCAATGCTGGGGGTCAGGGGGCTGGGGGCCTGGGCCCAGGTGAGCAGCACCCAGCCGCAGTGAGCATTCACAGGGTGCGTTGAACGCACGCTCAAGAGACTTCCAGCCAGCAGCCCACAGCACCCTGGAGTCCCCTCCTGGGAGCCCAGATTTCCAGAAGGAAAAGGATGTTGAGCACAAACTCAGGCCACACAGGCAGGAAGTGCTTTCATTTTTCAGAAGGAGAAACTAAGGCACAGAGAGGGCACCTAATGAGGTCAAAGATGAGGGTATGAGGCCAGCCTGGCTACACAGTGAGTTCAAAGCTGGCCTGAACTACATAGTGAGGTGCTGTCTCAAAAACAAAACACAAACCAAAGAAATGGCCAAAGCATGGTGGTGCATACCTATAGTCTCACTCAGGAAGCTGAAGCAGAAGAACTGTCTGAGCCCAGGAGTTCAGGGCTAGCTTAGGGAACATAGAGACCTTGTCTCAAAAAAACAAAAAAAACCCCAGACCTCTTTGACATCCTTCCTTAGGCACTGAGGAGGCACCTGCCCAGCCTGTAGGGGACAGCTAGGCTCTGGTCCAAAAAATCCACTGAGTCAGCAGAGGTGAGGGCCTCCAGGAGGCACCTGCGCCCACCCCATCACGGTGGACCTGCTCTTTCCAGGCTGGGCTTGAACTTGTGATCCTCCTGCCTCGGCCTCCCAGGGTGCCAGATTACAGGTGTGTGCCACCACGCCCAGCACCAACCTTAACAACTATCATGCAAGGCGTGAAGAAGGGTGGTCAAAGGAAGGCGACCAAGAAAGATGCCCGACAGTGGAGCTCCTCAAAACCAAACCCTCCAGCGCCTCACAGGCGCACAACTCACAAGCGACACATCTGAGCACGGCACTGGCAGAGCACAAGGACACGTTTCTCCAAAGACTCGCAAGTGGCCGCGAGCACCGTGGGAGACACCCCATGCCACTGTCACCAGGGAACTGCATACCCAAACTGCAATGGGACCCACTTGCACACGCCCTAGCATTGCTGGAACCCAGAACCAGACAAGGGCAGGTGGCAGTGAGCACATGGGGACCCAGCACACTGCAAGGGGCAGTTGTGGTGGGAAAGGGCAGGCGGCTTCCCAAATGTCACCTGGGGTGACACCAGGACACCTGGGGCATACGTTCACATCAAACCCTGCACACCACGCTTACGGCAGGATCGCCTGCCACAGCCACAAGTGCAAGAAGCCATTTGTCCCCAACAGAAGCATGGAGGGTGTGTGTGTGTGAGAGACAC
>PVJO010022051.1:0-28763 GCA_004026905.1 Hystrix cristata | reverse complement strand
CACCAACAATGGAGGAGGGTTCCTTTCTCCCCACAGCCCCGCCAGCATTTGTTACTGGTTGATTATTTTCATAAACGCGGTTCTTTCTGGAGTGAGATGAAATCTTAATGTTGTTTTGATTTGCATCTCTCGAATGACTAGTGATGTTGAACACTTTTTCATATATTTATTTGCCTTTTTAATTTCTTCATCTGAGAAATGTTTATTCATTTCAGATGCCCATTTTTGGATTGGGTCTTTGAGTTTGGGAGGTTTGATTTTTTTGAGTTCTTTGTATATTCTGGATGTTAGACCTTTGTCTGATGGATAGCTAGTAAAAATTTTTTCCCAGACTGTGGGTTTTCACCCTGCTCTATACGTGATTTCTTTTGCTGTGCAAAAGCTTTTTAGTAGCATGTGGTCCCAAGCACTGATTCTTCGTGTTGTTTCCTGTGCTGTTTGGGTTATGTTCATAAATTTTTTCCCTACCCCTATGTCTTCGAGGGTTTTTCCTATTTTATTCTCCAGTAGATTTAGTGTTTCTGTTTTAATGTTTAGATCTTTGATCCGCTTTGACTTTAGTTTAGTACATGGTGAGAGACTTGGATCTAGTTTTAGTTTTCAGCAGGTGGTAAGCCAATTTTTCCAGCACCATTTGTTAAATAGGCTATCTTTCTTCCATTGAGGGTGTTTGGCTCCTTTGTCAAAGATGAGGTATATGAGTGTGTTTGGAGTGGTTTCTGCATCCTCTAATCTGTTCCATTGATCCTCAGGTCTGTCTTTTTGCCAGTATATCATGGTATTCTTATAAGATAATATTCACTCGTTACATACGAAAACACGAATAAATCTCAAGTACATAATGTTAAGTAAAGAAATTGTAAAGTAATTTATACTTCGTGATTCAATTCATATGACATCTATCGTCACGGATAGAGAACAGCCCAGCGGTTGACTGGTGGTGGGAGACAGTCAATCGCTGAGTAGGGCCTGAGGCAGGCTTCAAGGAGCGGCTCGTATTCCCCTTTGGCCAGCGACATGGCCTGTGGCACAGTCACCTGGTGAGAATGCCTTGAACTGAGCAACTCAGGCTGTGCACTGTACTCCATTCATGTTACACATCATTAAAACATTTACTTAAAAGTTACCTTTGTACTCCATATTTCATAAACTTTTCATTATCTTGTGTTGTCGTAAGGCTCATATGTAGATATGGTATAAATACAAGAATGGTAGCCATCATTAGCAGATATTGACTAATGTCCTACCATACTTTGCAGTGGATTTTATTTAGGGTCAACAATGAATTGCTTATGTCATGGGATTTCTGTCCCCATGGGATTCAGGATGTAGCTGGAAAGAGATTTGTAAAATCACAATAAAAGCGAAGATGCACATCTTCAATAATGACATACATATTTAGTGATAACAATAACACTGTACCGAATTATTTAAAAAACACTAGTGAGAAGTTATAAGTATGTCTGGGGAATCTAAATTTATAACGTAAGAATATTTTTTCTTAAATTAACTATCATAGTCATATGTAAATACACTTTCAACACTTTTCAAGGTTTTTCCATACACCAGACTATTATTTGCTAGTTAAATGCCAGATTATTTCACAAAATTGCTTTCTGAGAACTTTTGAAAATGAATTGCTCGAGGGAAGGGCATGATGGGCAGAACACTGGTCGTTGAAGGGTTGAAAAGGTGTAGACAGGAACACATACTTTATAGTCATATTTGTATCTTTATGACTCTTCTTACTAATCCTTTCAGTATAGCCAAATGAATTTGAAATCCGAAAGCAAATGATTCTTTAACAATTTATATTCAAGCCAGCAGAGTTATTACTTCTCATTATAATTAGAAAATGGTGAGCATTCAATGTGCTCTAGTTCTTTAGAAATTAATAATCCTATGCATTTGTGCATGTCCTTTTTAAAAAGACTTATAAAAAAAGAAACAAACAGTCCTTCCAACTCATCATCCTGAACAAAATGCTGACATAGAAGTTACAAGAGACATTATTGCTAACTATATTCACCCTTATGCAATGTGTACACAAACTGAAGAATCACCTTGTACTCATATGCAATTGTTATATCAACCAAAACCAGTTTTTAAAAAGTTAAAGTCAAAATAAGAACTAAATGAGGCAACATATCTCAAAGACATATATTCACCTAAAGTGTCATATGATTGTGGAAAGAATTTGAGAAACTGCTGGGTCAAATGCCAAAATTTTACAAGCTGGAGACTAATGCGCTGATTGGAAAACGTACCAACCCAAGACTTACAGCCCTTAGTGGCAGAGACAAGTCTAAAATCCCCAGCCCTCATCCCAACTTGTGTCTGCTTTCCCCAGAATCCGGCTTCAGATGTTGATTCATAGTGTGAGAGTCATAGCAGATCCCTTATAAATATTTATGACCAAACAGAGCCCAACCCTTGCTCTTGAGCAGGTGCCTCTCAGCTTTTTCCCTTCTCTTCCATGCATCGCTCCTGTGCCCTGCAAATAAGGTCATTTTGCTGAGTGCAAACAATTCTGCATAGGTCAAGGTTTTAAATATGAAGAATGGGAATACCCAATGCTGAATGTTCCAGAATTCATTAAATGTTGCCGTCATAGTAATTAAAGCCATTAATAGTGGTAAATAAATTTACCCAATCCCCATGTAGTCCTTGGTGATATGGAGTAATTAGTACTTTATGTCATTGTTTGGAACTGCTATCCATTAATTCACTTACCAGGTAATTTGTTCAACCTGTTTAAGGATTTTTTCCCCCCTACAATTCTGTTATTATCTTCATCCAATAATTTTTTTAAGCATGAAGTAATTAAATGATAACTAAAACAATTACAAAACACATTTTGTAAATATAGCGAGTGCCATCACTTTGGGGAGAGTCAGTGCAATAATTAAATACATTATATATGTTATAGTTTGATGCACTAGGGAGCACATGCCCTTTGGAAACTGTTTGTTTGTTCCTAATCTTCTCCCTCAAACAGAGACAGCGAAAGCTACATGCCTCCTCTGTGCTGAGCAGCATATACACCCACGCAGTGGGCCAGCTGTTTTCTTTTCCATCATCTCCTCCTCACACCGTGCTGTTTTATGTGTGTGTTTTTTTTGTTTGTTTGGTTTTTTGGTGCTGGGGATCGAACTCAGGGCCTTGTGTTTGCAAGGCAAGCACTCTAACCACTGAGCAAAATCCCCAGCAACCGTGCTGTTTTAAACGCCTCTACCCCTCTCTTGAGGCGCCCTGTCTCCTCCCTCGCGTCCCGCCTTCATCTTTTGGACAGTTAGGTCCACCTCTGTCCATAATTGCTCTTCCCTTGTTTTCCCATCATGACATTCTTCATGCCGTGTAAGAACTGCATATCCCCTGAACATCAACAAATATCCACTGTAACCGGACTCCAAATCCTGTGCAGGAAATGCAACAGTTAACACGGCTAACAAAACCCACGAGCACACAGAAATCAGCATCAAAACAGGCAGGGCACTTAAACTGATCACCAACCAAAATTAAATCATTAGAGCTGACAAAATACTGCGAAGGAGAAATACACGGTGTACCAAAAAAAGGTGATGTACTTTTCCAGTATCCTGGCTGTATCTGAAATATAAGCAAATACACCAGAAATGGAAACTATTTTACATTCACTGCATTGTGCATGTACCAGTACAAAAAATTCTTGGGTCCAATCCATAGAAAAACGCTTATCATTTCAGGGTCTCTTCCCCACTCCCACATGGAAATTGAAAATAGTGCTTAAGAGTCACTTATCGACTCACTCTAAAATCCCACCACTTTCTCTGACTTTCACTAGCATGAATGGAGCTTTTAATGAAGACCTACTCAAATGTGTCTGTCGGAGTAGTAGGTTCTCATTGCTCCCCAAGGCTGTGTCACACTGTGTGCTATATCTTAAGACAGGTGGGGAAACCTTCTCACAGGTATCTAACCGCCACTTCTTTGCTAATAAAACTTTTCTACCGCCTGTTCAGCCTGGATACCAGGACAAGCCCCTGCTGAGGAAACACGGGCTTGGGAGTATTGTGGCAATACAGGTCAGGGCTTGCCAAGTCTGGATGTAAAGTCCTAGAAAAAGCATTTACAAATGAAGTTGCTGATTCAATAGGTCTAGTGGGGAGTCTGAGACTATGTGTCCCTAACAACCTTCCAGGCCATACCATTGTCACAGATGTGGAGGTCACATCTTGTCCAGCAAAGATCCAGAGAACAAAGCAGCTAGTCTGAATAACAGAGACATGGAGAAGCTCTGGTTTCTGTCTGGTCTTTCTCCCCGAGGGCCTTGGTTGGAAGCACGGTCCCAAGCGTGGCCGTGCTGAGAGGTGGCGAAGGCTCTCCCCACTAGTGGGAGATGGTGAGGTCACCAAGGGTGCTGCCTTTAGAGGGGAAAAATGCTACTCACCCAGAAAGAGCTGGTTCCTGTGAGACTGAAGTAAGACTGGAACCAAAACATCTCTCTGACTTTTTGTCTTACAGTGTGACATCTCCCTCTAATGCTTGCTCTTACCACGATGCCATCTTTCGTGTGATACAGGGAAGGGCACTCTCACCAGGGCTGAGCAGATGTCAGCACCATGCCCTTCAGCCTCCAAAGCTGTAGCTAGATAAACTTCTTGCCTTTCTATATTACCCAGACTCAAGTACCTTGTAATAGCAACAGAAAATGGACTAATACACTTAAGATAGTTATTGGTGTCATAATTTCTGTCTAATCAGGATCAAGACTACAGGTGACTGTAATTCTAATGCACACATTTTGGCGAGGTCTTTCATTCTTTAGAACTCCTTCTATTACAAAGTTTTGTAATACTCTCCTACTTTTGGTCTTCCATAGTAGCCTCTGTTTCTAAAGAAGTAACAAATGAGGGCATTTTCAGGACATAAGTCTGACCTCTACCCTGTCAAAGACCACCAAGAACTTATGACATCATCTTCATGAGGCTTTCAGTAGTATGCAGCATCCACTATAAGCACACAGCATATTTTAGGGTCAGGTTTTGTTCTCCATTTTGTACCACGGTAATTATGGGACTATTTCTTCAATCCCCTATCAGTCAATCCCAGGAATACCAAAAAGTATCAAATATTGCAAACCACCTGGGTAAAATAGAGAGCAAAGAGAGTTCAATATTATCAGGTAGCTTTCTTATTTAAAGTTAGACATATGCATGTAAAAGTATTAACTATGTTTAATTCTAGAAGCCTGTTGTGAGGGTTGGCTAAGAAGGTTTGACTCCAAAGCCCATCACTCGATCAGAGAATCCCTAAGGGCTGTCCAGTTCTAGCTGAAATTTACTGAACAAAATCATTGTCTGGCCCTTCGTCTCTGTATTGTCTCTCATCATTCTTTACTTTTTTTTTTTTTTTTTTTTTTGGTGCTGGGAATCGAACTCAGGGCCTTGTGCTTGCAAGGCAAGCACTCTATCTCATCATTCTTTTCTGCTTTGGATTCAATGAAGTCAAGAAAATGGAGAGTTCCAAATTCAATAGCACAAGTTCAAGATGTGACCTTTCCCTCCTACCAGACCCAACAGACCATAACATAATTCAGAGTTGTTTGCCATCCATTTCTACCACCTGTCCCTTACCTTTTCCCCTCTCACACCCATTCTTTAATTCATACAACAGCACCCAGTAAATTTGGAGTTACAGCAATGAGAAGCAATCTCTACGTTCCTTTTTTAAAATATTAATCCTGATGCCACCTCACCTTTCCTTCACCTGTGAGTCAAGAAAACTACTTTTCTTCTTCTGTTCTCAACTGAAGTATTTAGCTACCTCTGGAGTCTCTGTGTTTAAATGGGGATAACTATTGGAAATTTTCATCCTTCTTCAAAATATTATGAAGAAAAAAGTAATGGTCGATAAATGTTAAACCTTGATTCAATGTACAACAGTTGTTTGTGTCAGAGTTGATTATGTAGTAGAACAGCGATATAGCAAGTTTCCAGCATATTGAAATAATAATGTTTTGTTTCCCTGGGGAATAAAAGGCCCTATATGTTTTTGCTCCTTCAAGAAAAATGTGTAGTTTTTATTATGCTTTGGAATATCCTATTCCCCAACTTGTTAATGCAGTTTTCTTTAAGACCTTTTAGCTGTGCAAGAACCTATTGTGATATGGTCTTGGTTTCCTGTATTTTTTAGAAGATACCTGGAAGAGACTAGCCACATTATTGCTTGTCCTTTGACACCCTCGTTCCTAGAAGAGCCAAAGTTCATCTTCGGCTGTCCAATCCTGGCTTAATAGAAAAGTTTTATCACTGTTGACAGTTTTGTCTTTTTACATAAATCCCGGTGGTTTCCCATAAGGAATATTCATTTTCCTTCAGACTTGAAGTGACCATTAAAAAGCACCAGTAAAGAATCCACAGCTTTTAGTGTCTGGCCCTATTTCTTCTAGTTTCAGGATTTTAAGGAAAAAGTATTGCAGTGAAAGAGCATATTTTTACTAGCAATGAGGGAGATATATCTTGTTTCTTAATCAATTAGAGTTTTTATGAAAATGCACAAATAGCCAGAAATTGTATTTTATTCAACTAAAATTTTAAAGAAAACACAAATGATAAATGCTTAATTGTAAAAGAGGAAATATTATTTCCTGACAGACCATTGTCTCTATAAATGGAAAGATGGACACTGTCTAAGACCAGGAATGAGTGAGTGGACTCACCTACAGGGAGAAGGGGTGTTACAGAAGTCAGGCTGGGTCATCCAGAGACCAACAAGACTAGGGGGCTGGCGATGACAACAAATGTTCTGAGGGTTGTCAGCTGATTGTGGTAGGTTTGTTTGTTTTTCTTGTTTTTTCTTTTGTTTTTTTTCCTGGGGGACTTATTAATACTGGCTCTCGTGGACAGAAACAAGTATTCCATATTCTACTCTCAGGAACAGGAGTAGAAGAGTTTCCTTTGCAAGCGTTTCAAGGGCAGGTAAGATTGATAAGTGTGCGTCATGGGAGAAGAGTGGAGGCAACACTTACTGAGTATCTGCCAAGGGCTGCAGTCTGAGCTGAGATGCATTTATGTGTTTTTCTGACTAAACTGTTGCACTCTCTACTTTCAAACACCTTGATACTGAGAAACTAACCTATTTGCTCCATGTGAGATAGCTGGCAAATATTAAAACCAGTTTCAAGCTCATAAATATTTAAATATATGAATTTAAATACACAAATTTTTTATTATATGAAAAATTAAAAAATTTAAAACAAAATAGTAACAGTAAAACTATCATTAATATGTTGTGTATCGTCAGCTTCAAAGTAATTACTCTTAGTACAAGACAGACAAAAATAGTGTCTCTTACAAAAAAGAAAGTAAACAGAAAACAGCACAAAACATTCTTCTAAATGGATGGAGAAACTAGTAGTATAAATGAAATAAATTAGCATGTATATTAAAATATGTTTGAAACAACTGAATAGGTTTGAAATAATTGGGAAATAATTTGAACTGCTTCTGTAAACTAGTACCATCACTATGGAAATCAGTGTGAGATTCCTCAAAAAACTAAAAATAGAAATTCTATTTGACCCGGCTATCTCCCCTCCAGGTATCTTCCCGAAAGAGTTAAAAATCAGTGTATTACAGGGGTATGTCCATACTGATGTTATTGCAGCACAATTTATAATAGCTAGATCTTGGGAACAGCGTATATACCCATAAACAGATATGTGGATAAGGAAAATTTATACACAGTGGAGTATACTCAATCTCATATGTCGACGTTCAAATCGCACTGTCATAATATCTCACACACACATACACATACACACACACACTTCCCAAAAGAACTCTGTGCAAAGATGGAGACATTCTGAGCCCGCTCACTATGTGACTCTTGAATTCTTGATATCTTGCTGAATTTTAAATTATATTAAATTTTAATTAATTTAGATTCAAAAGGACAAATGTGGCCACTGACTACTAGATGGGACACAGAGGGTCTGGACAGCAAAACTTTCCTTAGTCAGATCGAAAAGGATTTTCTTTCCACTCTTTTTTTCCTTCTCAGTCTGGCATCGCTGTTTTTCCCCAGCTCCTGCTCATAGTTTGCACCTGTCTCTCCAGAGATCAGCACAAAGGGTGGAAGAAAATTATCTTTTTTATAAAAGCAGTAAGAAAACTAGAAAAAATTGTAAGGATAGACTTTTCTGGAACTCTAGAAATCAACTCGGCTTGCAGTAACACAAGGAGCATTTATTCAAGGGAACTAGCCGAATCTAAGAACAGTGAGCTCCACAGGGCCTTGTGGGAACATGGCTGCTCCCTTCCACACCTCTCTAGTCTGCCGTGGCCTTAACAGCAACCTGAAGCCACAAGGAAAACAAGCAGCCTGGCAGCCTCGGAGCTGGCAGAGTGGCATCCAAGCTCCTCCAAAGACTCGTTCCCAGAGAGCTGCCTTCATCCTACCTTTCTCATGGTTTTTTAGAAGATCCTTCTTGCAAGATTGTCTTTTTTTGACCTGAATCAAACCCACTCAGTGTCACAAACCCTTTCCCAGGGCATTTATTGGAAACAATCTGAGGGAGTTCGTTTAACTTGGCTGCTACCTGATACAGTGTGTAACAGTAGGAGATATAATGAGCTAAGCGCGGGGAGGGGGGGAGTTCCCAAAGAACATCTGGAGAATGAGATGCTCATAGGGGACTGGAAAAGCTCTGATATTTCTGGGGCTCTGGAGATCTCAGATACCAAGAAGTTAACTTACTCCACATGAAACAACTGGTAAATAATAAAAGCAGCTTCCATCTCCTGTCTTTCTGTTCAAATCACGCACGCCGTGATGTACCACGTACGCAACAGTCTGGCACCATCCAAGGGAGTTAGGGTTGCACGTAAGCCAAACACAGTACAAATACTAAGACTGAAAAGACCTTGAATTCTTTTTTATTGGTGTGCTAACATTGAAACCCAGACCTTGCATGCTAGCCACATGCTCTACCAATGAATTACATTTCCGGCCTTAAGACCTTAAATCCTAAATGTGGGCTGAATTCGAGGTTCTGTGTCAAGCACAACTTGAAAATCAAACACCTGCAGGGCTGAGGTTGAGAAACTCCTCAGCACACACAGAAATCCCCTGCGGAAACACTAGGAGAAGATGAGGTCCTTGTATTTAGGAACATTTGAACAGCTATTAACTGACTGCTAAGCTAACATAGCAGACACTTCAGTGAACACACCCAATAAGGAACATAATGTTACAGAATTTGCTCAGAAAACCCATTCAACGATTAGAAAAAAATTACAAAAAAAGAGAAACAAAATCAGCCCCCAAACGGGGATCTTGAAAGCAGCAGGAAAAAAGAGACTCACCGTGTGCGAGCTACTCTCAATGGAATTAACCAAGAATCTCCAGTCAGAAACTGGAACTTGTGGGACATTGTGGCAGCTGGGAATGAAAAAGGCAAAATGGTAGCAGACACTGACAAAATCCAGAAGATAGTAACTATTTTTGAAAAATTATGTTCTGATAAATTGGCAAATGGGCAGATTCCTAGACCAGTGGAAATGAAAGAACACCAGACTGTAACTCAAGTCCACCTGAAGTATTAAAGAGCACTGGTGTAGGTAAATATGTAGGTAAATGTTAAGAAAATATTGTATACCTATTTGTCATTTGTAACACCTTTATTTCTTTTATCTTGTTATAAAATAACTTCATAAAAATGACTGTAAATATTTTTGATGGAAACACAATGTACAAATATGTAATATGTATAATAATACCACCATGATGGGCAAAAAATTCAATGGGACTCAAGAGGATTCAAGAGAATAAAAGTTACCTTTCAATATTATAGAAATTAGTTTGGCATTGATCTGACCTAGTTATAAGTCAAGACGTTAATTGTAACCCCCAGATTAATCAGTAAGAAAATATTATCTTGGAGTTGGGGCTTCAGCTCAGTGGTTAGAGTGTTTGCCTCACAAGCACAAGGCCCTGAGTTCAATCCCCAGCACCAAAAAAAAAAAAAAAAAGAGAGAGAGAGAAAGAAAAAAAATAGTATCTAGCAAAAGAAATGACAAGAGTAGTAAAATGCTACTCAATAAAATATCTGTTTAACACATAGATACAGTAGTGGAGGAATTGTGGGAGAACACAGCATATAATGCATAGAAAACCAATACAAAAATTAGGAATATAAATCTCACATAAATTACAGGAAAATGCATTGCACATGCTTAAAAGGTAGGTAATAGCAGCAGCATTTTTAAAAATGATCCAAACATATGCTGCCTATAAGAAACACACTTAACCCTTACCAGTCAAATTATTTAAATACAGGATGACCAAAAATTACATAGTTTTGTTAATTTTTATAACAGGAAATATTAAAATGACAACTTTATTAATGTATTCAGTAATTTTTCTGTGTATGGACTATTTTAAAATGTTCAATGCATGACACAACATTCCACTTGGGACAGTAGTTCATACTCAACTTTCTGAATTCTTTTTGCAGTATTGTCTTTCTTTGAACAACACACTTTACACTGTCCTGCTGCCCTTTCCTTTTTTCCTGTGGGTAGTACAATTTCAATAAGATGTCTGCCCACTAAATGTAGTGGTGAAGATGTTCAAGATGGACGATCTGGTTGGTATTTCAATATCCCATATTTTCAATTATTTAGCCTATTAGATCTCATCTAAATCTTAAATGGCTTTTTGAACACCTTTGTTTTGAATAAATTCAAATGAGTTCCATATTGTTTGCTCCATAAGGTACATAGATATTTATAATAATTTTTTTCTGTGATTTTTGATTATAGGGTAGCTAGTTAGATGTTGGTCAACTCTGTCAACACCACCCATAGAATTATTATGATCACTGACCACTATTGGAATTTTTTATTTTTGTTTCTTCTTCCATTTCTATCATTTCTATCAAGTTCTATCATTTCTGTATTATGAATAGTTGACAATAAGGAGATGTCTTTTTTGTCTTTCCATTTCATTACACAAACTTTTCCTGTATAAAATGCTAACATTTCTCCCAGTTTTTGGTTTTTTCTTGCAGATCTTTTGGCACTTCCTTCCTAGTCAGTGTCCCAAATGTGTCCATTTTATCTTGTAAAGGAATATCACTGAGTTCTGGAGAAGTATAAAATTCTATCTAATGTATTTACAATAAGAGTTTTTATAGTTTGTAGCACAAAATTATAGGTAATTTCTCACAAATATAATAAATACAAATTATTAAAAATATAACCACAACTTATTATTAGATTTCACTAGAAACAAACATCAAAGGTGAATACACTGTTCTAAATTTAAAAGTATGCAAAAAACAGTCCATATAAAACAAATAAAAAGATGCACAAGTGTATCTCTTACAAACAAGGATTAACTGGCTGAACCAACATCAGCCTGAGTGATACTCCAGATAGTATGCAAACAAACTTGCGCCTGAGTGACACTCAGGTACATTGTTAAATGGTTAAGATTCAAAGATTACAAAGAAAGTAAAAGGATAGAAAATAAGATAATAAGCAGTGACCCAAAAGACCTGGATTGCATATATTACTATCAGGTAAAAGAGAACACGTGAATGTGTTTCCTCATGTGTCAGAAGAGACTCTGAAGGTGAGATTATGTTAACCATCTTGAGTAAAGACAGTACCAGATGGGACGTGGGTTCTCAAGGGCCAGGAGACTGACGCTAGTTATTCAGCCTCTCAACTAGGCAGGAATTGAGCAAATAGATTCTGTAAATTTCCCTGCTCAATGAGCATCGCCATTTCAGCCTTCACATCACATGTCCCTTGGGAAGCAGGAGGCTAGAGGACTGCTCAGGGGGCTTTAAGTCACACAAGCCTCGAGAGCCCTGGGGAGAAGGACAGGTGGTTTTCCTAGCGTCTGTGAGGCCAGATCTGGAGTACTAAAGCTAAGGGAGCCTGAGGGACGCTCTGCCTGATATGCAGACAGATGCTCAGCAAAGCCCCGTCCAGCCAAACTCGAGGCTGGCAGCTTACCCGGACTTGGCAGTTTAGGAGAATTTGTACCTGACTGTACTTTACAGAGCTGTGGATTAGATACACTGTCCCACCAACCCTGCCCCTGGGTGAATGATCTTTGCTTGCCCTCTGCCCGGACCTGCACCTTATCTGCCACTTGATGGCTGAGTCATGCCACATTCCCCTAAGACTGTGAGTTATGGCCAGTGGCCTCTTTCAGGCCTTCCTGTGAGGCAACTTGACCTGGGTGTTTGGCCTCTGCAGACCAGCACTGCCTTTAGTCTGCAGAGGCAAATAACTCAGTTAAGGGAGTGCACAGACGTTCTTCATTTGCTACAGTAGAACTCCAGAAACTAATGCTTCCCCAAGCCCTAGATGCTGCGCTGTTGCCTGGCCACAAAATGTTCTGTTTGCGTGTACTTGTTCATCCAGGATTATGAGGGCTCCTTGTGGACAGAGCTGATGATTTAATTCTGGAGCCTCAACACTCATCACTTCACCCAGCACAGAGCAAGACTCTGCAATGGCTTATTGAGTTTATTGCTTGAATTAATGTTGTACTGATGATGTGAATCAATTGTTTTTCAAACTGGGGATCTGTTATTTATACAGCATCTCTAATTGAAAACATTACAGTTTTAATTGCTTTGCTTTTTTTTTCTTTCATTTTTTTTCCTATTGAGTTGTTTTGTTTTGCTTTTTAACCTAAGAGGGGTCATTTGAATTTAACCCCCCTGCTGCCGGTTCATATCCCTCCAAGACTGTATGGGCCTCTAGTGATGTCCCTCAGGCATCACTGAAGCAGACTGCAAGTCACTTCTGTCAGTGTTTTAAGGTGACCAAAACTCTGGCTTTGGCATCAAAATTGTGCACTTTTGGGAAAAGTTATCTAGACACAAAATCACACAGAAGTGTGATTCTTCACACTATGTTTCTTTTTCTTTTTCTTCTTCTTTTTTTTACTATGTTTCTTTAATCCCAAAATAGACTGATTATGGACACCCACCCTGTCTAGCCCGGAGTAAACACCAAAAGGAACAACATTCCTTCAAGTGTCCCAGAACTCACAGAGGGCTGCACCGATGTCTTTGTAGTTGGTGCTCCTGGCTTCCCCACTGAGTCCGCAGAGCTCAGTCAAAAATGAGGATTTCACTTTTAGCCGTGTCTACATTCTCTCTTTAATAGAAATGGTACCCTTCATCCAGCTCATCCTCCCGTTTTGCCTCATTCTGGTGCACATTTTGTGTAGTGGACCTAGAGTTACCCACTAGGTCCACAAAGATTAACCTAGAGTTAATCTTTGTATGCTCTTGGCTATTTGTTATAGTGCTAGCCAAGTGTCAGGATCTGAGTCGGCTCTGGAGAGTGAGGAGGGTGGTAAGAAAGCCAAACACTGAGTGCTTTGGAGAAGGGAAGAAAATCATCTCTTCTGTCCCGTGCCATTCCAGACCCCGTAATAATGGCAAGACATCAAGCAACACGCAATCTCTCCATCGTAATTATGGGTAGTTGGAAGATTTCCAACAAAGAATGTGAAAGGAACTTGTCACACTGAAACCAGAGCAAGTCCACGGGTGCTGTGTCACTTGGAGAACCAGGGTTAAGAGTTGCATGTTGCCAGTGCATGACGGAGGGGAACCCGGGCTGCACAAACCTGAAGGCGTTCTTTGACATGTAACTGTTCTTTCTGCATGACCTACTAGTGCTGGGTCACATTTTTTTAGTTTTGAGCAAGGGGATGCACAAAGAGCTGCCGACAGCAGTTGAAGAAACACAGTGAATCTCAGAGAGAATATTCATCACACAGACAGCAGAGGCGGTGAATCCAAGTAGCGCTGGCTTTAGGCTGCAGTGGTAATTGAGTAAGGGGAGATGGATGGACACCGTCATTTGCTTCAGGAAAGCCCCAGAAATTATAATGCTTCTCTGAAACTCTGTCTGCTGCAATGTGACCAGACCACAGAACTTTCTGTTAGTACGATCGTTTATTTGAAATTACAAGGGCTCCTTGTGAACACAGTCTATGATTTAATTCTGTAGCCCCAGCCCTTATCGCTTTACCCAGTGCAGAGCAGGACTTTTAATTACTTTGAGGGTTTATTGTCCAAATTAATGTTGTATTGATGATGCGAAGCAATCGTCTTTCAAACTGAGGGTCTGCAATTTCTATGCCATCTCTTATTGAAAACACATATTTTAATAGCATTATTTATGTTTTCATAATAATATAAAAATAGAATACAATGTTTAAGTTCTTTTTATGAAGATGTTGCAGTGGAATTCTGACCCGGGACTTATGGGTCCACGTCAGTTCTTCTTAGAGCACCTTTTTATGAAGTTAAGGTTGATGGACGTCACTGAGAATGAACTGGCTCAGATCAAAGTTCTCATGAGAATGTTTGTTCCAGGACTCACCTAGCTCTCATCTCTCCCCTGCATATATTATAATGCCTGGTATATAACAGGTTTTAATCAAGATTTAATGAGAAATGGTTGATGAAACTGAATCATAGGAGTTAACACCATATTTACTGAGTGCCTTTGTAATATGCGCACTTGGATGTTAGCACTTAGAGTTGGCCACAAAAGAATGTCTGGTCAGGTGACTGACCCACTGGTTTCTCTCCTGAACACGAGGCGCAGGAAGACCTGAGCCTGTTCCCTGTCCCCAGTCCTCCCTGATCCTGTGTCATGTGTGCGCTCAGCTCCATGATGAAATGTCCAGACCTCTAACAGACACCTGTGCTACCAAGATCAGAGCCAAGAAGATCTGATACCTGCTGTGGTTTGTAAATGTGGGCTATCATCTCCTGCTTGAGGTTCAACTTCCTTTGACTCCCCCACTTTCTAGCTGCCTGTCTTCTCTGCCTGTCTATCAGGTGGACTGCAAGCTGCAGCATCAGAAGCCAAGACAACAACCTCCCAGAGAAGGCCCAACCAGCTCCCACATTATGCCAGCCAAGTCTCAGTGATAAATCCCTTCGTGTCTCCGAATGGTTCATTTCTCTGGTGGAACTGATAAGTGGTTGATGCATTACCTTGCTCTTATCACTGTTTTACTCTTGCCACAGTTTTATTAATAGCAGATACAGTAATAAACAATGAGGAATTTTCTGTTTCTTAATCCACAAATGATTGCATTAAGACAGATTTTAATAATGCTATACAGTGGTACCTCAATTCATGAACTTAATTCTTTCCAGGACTCTGGTCACCAACTGAATTGGATGAGAACTGAATCAAATTCAGTGGTTAGGTTCAATGTTGACCTTGTGGGGAAATGTGATTCGGTTCTCATCCAATTCAGCTGACAACCAGGGTCATGGACAGAATTAAATTCGTGAACCAAGGTACCACTTGCAATGTTAACCTTACCTTCAGCTAGACCACACAATTTTACCGAATTCTTGTGTGATATACATGGTACCTGTAAGGCCTACTCAGATGCTTGGCCCGCCTCACTTGCACAAGAATAGTAGCGCAGAATCTGCCCTTGGTGGGGAGCCTGCACATCCTGGCGGCCCAAAGGGCAGCCAGCTCACCTTCCTGGCCTGCAAACATCATCCCTTGCTTGACTGGCTCATACTGTGTGCTTAGGGACCATTTCAAGTGACAGACTTCCAGGTCTGCAGAAGCTATCAATCTGACTCAGCGAATGATAATTTGCAGTGGGTGAGATGAAAGACCCCAGATCTGAATGTTTTCTCATCTCAAAACACAAACCTCTCAGCTCCTCTTTGAGCCAGGATTCTGGAAGATCGAGGAAAGCCGCACAGTGGTCATGGTTCAGATGGCAAGGAAGGGTCAACAGGAGACAGGGGCTGAATTCGCCACAAAAAAAGACCAGCTCTTACCAGAACAAATGGGGTTCTTGCTCTTGGTGTAATTGATTTTATTATTTTGCAAACCAATAAGAAAAATGTAAGAGCCCACCATAATTTAGAATGAAGACAGTGAGCAAATATTGAGATTTGAATTTAGCATTCCTTCAAATTTGCACCTAAGAATGGCCTGCTGGGACAACTTTGGTTAAGAGCAGAAAACAATTACTCTCAACTAGGCAACAATCATGCCATCAGTGTACTTTAGTAGGACATACAGAAAGGAAAGGAGACCTCTATACGAGTATTATTGAATTCAAAATACAAAAACAAATTAAATATGGAACAGAACCCGAGGCTATATCTTCCCATCATTAAAGCCAGGACTGGCAACATGGTTTTAGAAAAACATAAAGCACTAAATGAAATTTGCTAATTTGAATCATATTAGTTTTATGGTTTTGTATGTAATTCTTATATTTGTTTTGTTTTTATAATTCTAGCGGAGCGATTAGCGAAATTTCAATCTCCATCTATTTTGTGCATGTTTGAACAACATAATTACAGAAGTGATTTCTGTCAACAGCATCAATGGGAAATTCATTTTTCTTTGGAACAATAATTCTCAATCCTGCTAGCGCATTAAAATCACTGTGGGGAGGATCGCAGTTCCAATGATTCAGACCTACTTGGTCTAAGGTGGGTCCTTGATCTCCAGTCATTTTTAAAACCTAGTTCACAGCAATCAACAGAATAATTAGAGAAGCAATAAGAATATAGAAGATTTGAACTACAGTGACAATCAAACTGGCATAATTAGCCTATGTAGAATGATACGCCCAATAAATGTAAATTTATTTCAGCAGTACCTGAGATCTTTATCAAGATCATTTTCTGGGCCATTAAAACATACATCTTAACAAAGCATAAAAGCATTATAATATTTTATAGTGTAAGCTCTAGACACACCATGCATTGGATTTCAACAAAATCAAAATCTATTACACATCAAAATAGAGTTATACAAGTAAAATAGCAAGCCACAGACTTATATTTCTAATTTGTGTATTTGACAAATAACTCATGTTTAAAATATAGAGTTTCTACTGATAAGAAGACAAGCAACCCAACTCGAGTCTGAGGAAAACTTGTGAACAAACACTTCACAAAAGAATTCACAGGAATGGTCAACAGAGCATACAGGTAAATGCTCAACGTTTGTTATTACCAGGGAAATGCAGGTTAGTATTACACTGAAATATCACTACGGAATGAGCAAGAATTTACTATATTTAATAATACATCAGGGCTGAGGGTTTAGCTCAGTGGTAGAGCACTCGCCCAGCAAGTGCAAGGCCCTGAGTTCGATCCCCAGCACCCCCCTCAAATCATATATTAGCAAGAATATAATATAAAAGTGTGCTAAAATATTTTGACAAGCATATTGTATGACTAGGACTACCATAAATTGCTGGTCGTAGTAGAGAATTTTACAATTACTTTGGGAAAAATGTTGACAGTATCATACAGATCATACGCCCAACATGTCCATCTCTAGGTGCTCATTCAAGAAATATATATCTGCAAATAGACCGTATAAGGATGTGTATGGAAACTTTATAATAGCCCAAACTGATAACCAGTTCAGGGGTGTCCATCAATCAAAGAATGGACCAAATAAATGCCCTATTTCGTATATTGGAAATTTTCATATTAATAAAAGATAGAACTCACAAAACATAAATAAATCTGAAAGACAATATGCTAAATGAAAAAAAAAGGTGTAGATCACATACTGTATGATTCTATTTACAAAATGTTTAAGAACAGCTGGGCATGGTGGTGCATGCCTGTAATCCTAGCATTCTGGGAGGCTGAGGCAGGAGGATTACAAGTTTGAGCCCAGGAACCTGAGAAACTTAGCAAAGCCCTGTCTCAAAATGAAAAATAAAAATGAGTTGGGGATGTAGTTCCATGTGAGGTGCTAGGTTCGATTCCCAATACCACACACACACACAAGTTCAAGAACAAACTAACTTGTGATTATACATATGAGGAGATTCACGGTGGAAGGCGAGCATTTACACATAGGCAGGTAGTCTGTGGGCAACTTTCTGGTTGAGAAATATGTGCTGTACATTGTTCGTGGTGTCAGTACCGCAGCTGTGCGTGTGATCAAGCCCATCGAATTGTAGTCTTGAGACCCAAGCACTTCATTACATGCATTTAGAAAAATGTTTACATCCTTGTCTGTTTCCCCCTTTCCTCGTTGATCTCAATGAATATACTCAGCCAGTGAATGCCAAAGGCAGGGTCTTAAACATCTCTGTTTGCTGGATGCTTGATTGAAGAAAAGAATGAACGCCAATAACGAGAAGATAAGAAGAATGAAATAAACTGAGCAGGTGGAACATTATTCAGGCAGCCCACATCAACAACGCGCTACGCCATGTCTCTGCCTTGAGGATCCTTTCTGATTCTAGGCCACAAGCTTTCACAAGCCGAATGAGTGTGATTCAATCCAAAATCCAACAGCATCAATTTTTTTCAGTCTTTTTCGGTTCAAAGAAAAAACTGTAAGTGGCAAATATATAAATGCGGTATGTCTATTAATACTCATAACTAGTGCATGTAAATAGCAGATCTCAATGTTGTTATGAAAATTGACACCGTCAGCCACCCTTTTCAGTCAGGATGCACATGGAGAAGGGCACTCTGTCTTTACACCTACTCACAAGGCCACACTCAGGTCAATATGTCACTCATTAGCAGTGTTTGTTGGGCATCTACTACTGTTGGGCACTAAACTAGAAGTGAAGTGAAAATAGACAGATAGAGAAGAAATTATCCCCTTTGAAAGCCAAACTGAACCTCTAGTTAGAACAATAAAAGCAATCCATTGATCAATCAATCAATAGTTAATTGTGCTACAAAAGAGAGAGGAACAAAGTAAAAGCTAGAAAACTGTATCTGAAACACATCTGGCCAGCCCCACTTACCTCTGCCCGGAAGTGAGGTCCTCCACACCCAACTCTTGCCCCACTGCCCAGTCTCAGGATGTTTTTGTGGGTGGTGATCCCAGAAAGGTCTTCCTCTTTTCCGCTTTAACATACTCAGGTGACCTCTTTTCAGTAAAGCACAGCCCCAGTTCTATGGAAGCATGTGCCTCATGCCTCTCTTTAAAGCCCCATCTGCTGCCCTGCACAAAGTTTCTGCGTGGCAGAGAGCTGCACAGTGGATGCTGCACGGAGGATGCTGGGAGCAGGGGTTGATGGAGTTAATCACAGCGATTGAGCACACAGCATGCTCCAAATACTGGTGGCCCTTCCTGCTGGAGAGGCTGAAGGGCAGCTGAGATCTAGCAGGCTTCGATCCACTCTCTCTTCCTCTGTCTGAACTCACCCTCTCTCTACAGAGCTGCTCTGACTGTAGAACAAGTAGAGGCCACCGAGTGCAGCTTCTTGATTCAGCAAATGTGCTGATGTGGAAAATGCATAAACTACAATCTAGAAACCACAGCTACTGCTCCTGCGTTTCTCTGCAGCAGCAGTTTGCTAGCATGCCGGCCTGAGGAGACTCCTGAGGAATTGGCTCAAAGGGCAAAGAGGAACATTTTCCTTCTATCTATGAAAAAGGAAAGTAGACCTGAGTCCCTTTGGCAAATACTCTTTCCCTTTGCAGTGGGTGGGTTTAGCAACAGGACAGGGCTGTACAGGTCAGAAGGTCTGGATGCGATTTGACCTTTGGCCACTTCTCTTCAAGGGGTGAGCAACATTAGGCCACTGGAAAAAGCGGAAAGACTGTGCCTGGTGGCCGGGAGTAACACGCATGGCAGAACACGGCCTCTCGCCTTGTTCTCAGATTAGAATAAGACCAACTGAATAAAAGGCCCCAGGAGCGGGGTTAATAATTGCTAAAGCTCCCCAGTAGCTTTCAATGTGCAAACAAGCTTAAGACACACAAATTTTTTCACGCCTGAATTACTTAGAGAGGTCCTAAAACTGCATGTGATGGTTAATTTTATGTGTCAGCTTGGCTAGTCTGTGGGGTGTCCAGATATTTGCTCAAACATTATCTACAGTGTATCTGGGTGAGACTCGAGTTTCAAGCAGTAGGCCGAGTCCAGCGGATTGCCCTGCCCAGTGTGGGTGGGCCTTATGCAGTCCCTGGAAGGTCTGAATAAAACAGAAACGATGGCCCCTTGGGCCTCCAACCTGCTTGTTTTCAGGCTGGCTCTTATACTCCGTGCTCTCCTGGGTCTCCAGTCTACCAGCTGCAGACTCAAGACTTTTCATCTTCCATGATTATGTAATCCCCCCAGCCCCCAGCCCCACAGACTGTACCAAAAATTTGAACTTCATTCCACTCCGTTCAGTTTTACCTGGGAAAGCATGACCCAAGGCTTTTTAATTCTTATTCCCAAGTAGTAGTTCTGATGAGTCCAGGCTTTGACATTTTGACACAACTGAATGATCTCAGGCATATTCCTTAACCTTGTCTGTCAGTTTACCATCTTGGCATGTAAAATGAGGATAAACAGGCTGCCTTATGAGATCATTTTTGAAATTTAAATAGTATATGGTACAGTGTCCGGCACATAGATAATGTGGGACAATATTCATTTTCACACATGTGTGCAACCAGCAAAACACTTTTCATATTAAATGCTCAATGTTTATTTTGAATAAAACTAGAACATATTTCAAAATTATCAGTCCTCTCGTTCCCCTCAGAGTACAGTATAAGACCTCAGTGTGTCTGGAAATAAATAGCATTCTCTTAATTTTCCCCACAACATAGACCTATACATTGCATTTCTAGCCACAGTGGGAAAGTCGAGCCAGTGACAGTGATCAGTAGGCACTGGCCCGACTAATAAGACTTGCTGACATGTTTTCACCTGTTCTCCATTCTTTAAGTCCATCATTGACTTCATCATTGAGGATCTAAGTTCCTTCCAGACTGGCTAGAGCTCTTTTACAGAAACAGGTGAGAACACTTTTTGATACTTAAGACGGAATTTAACCAAACACCACTTCCTGCACGAGCTCAGTCTGAATTTTATGGCTGTGTTTCTCAGCCATGCTACTAGACGGTCTTTGAATTCTTTAAACAGTGTCTTTGACCTTAAAACACTGCAATGCCCACTGGCTGTGGGGTCCCCTTTGTATTCCTCTCATCTCCGGTGCATGGAGAGCATTTGAAATGAGTTCCCTTGTAGGAAGGTGCTAGCAGTGTTTACAACCATAAATCACTGCGTGTTGAAGAGAGATTTTCTGTAACGATTGTGTTGGGTTATTTAAATAGCATTTTTACTTTAAAAGATTACTTTAGCTGAATCTGAAAGCTCAGTAATAGAAAATAACTCCAACAGTCTAAGCAGCAAGGATGATGCAGTTATAATTATCTGAATATGTTAACATTTAGGGAACAGTCAGGTGCATTACTGGCCTTTAGAAAAATAGAGCGCTTCATGTAGACACTAATTAATCAATAAAATCCTAATTGGATTCTATTAAGTATTGGAAACGACATTTTAACTTAAATATTCCATGTATAACACTGAGCCATTCCCAAGCAGCAAGGAGAGCCAATTAGGATGATATTCAAATTAGAATTGTGAATGTTGCCACCACTCTCGAGTGCACTGATATTAAAACAGTTAAAGAAAACACAGTAAGGATTGAGTCAGGCGAGCTGTCTTGCACGTACGCTGTGTTTCCTTGCTCTGGCAGAGAAGTTCAGTATCACGTGACGTTGGCATCCAGATGATGAGCTCTTACCGGGCCCAAGATGACTGATATCTGTCCTTTACTACTCTTGCCGGTTTCTTAGGCCGGCGCCTCTGCCTGCAAAAGGAGACAGCCATTCTCAGACCTATACTGAAGATTAGAGTTGATGTAGACGGGGACCCAGCAGAGGGCTGGACACACTGCGATCATGCTGAAAGTGGTAGATCGGTTCCCCGTACTGAGGTCAGTGTTTGTGGAATCTTAGAGCGAAACAATGAACTCAACAAGAGCTGCCGGCCACTTTAAGTGCAGGAAGCTTTTTTATTTTTCCCCCCAAATACCATCTTCCAATCTCTGCTTCACTTCAATATTTACTTCCTTGAGGGCAGCATAGTTTCATTGCTAGAACATGCAAGTATTAACCTCCTTGCTGATTCATACCAGATCTCGTTTCACTAAAAGCAATAATATAGGCCACATTCGACTCCTCTCGTGGGTGAGTTATTCAGGAAGTGTAGCTAATTGCTCGATAGCACAGGCTTTGGGCCTAGGCTGCCCGGGTTCAATTCCTAGTTGTGTGGCTTCAGACCCACTCGCTTCTTTGTGCTTTAGTGGTCTTACCATTAAATGCAGATAATTCTTGTTTCTTCTGAGTGTTATCTCTCATGGAATTCTTTTTATTTAATTTTCACTTTCACAACAAGTCTTTCTAACCCTTCCAAATATTCCTTAAAGGGTCTGACATGCAAACCCATTTTCTTAGCAAATGTTGCCTGGATGCCAATTTAGACATCAAAATTTTGGTTAAATTTGTCATTTTGATGCACAACTCTTTAAGACAGGGAAGAGGAAATTTAGGCCTATGTCAGGCTCTTGTTCCAATCCTGGCTGTCCCACTTATTAGCTGACCTTGATCAGCTGGTTTGATCCTTCTGAACCTCCCATAAGCATCAGCCTGCCGCAGGACTGGCTAATGTAGACCGAGCACCTCACATGGTGCTTAGTAGAAATAGTAATGGCCACATAGTCACCAATTCTCTAAGGTGATCTAACAAGTAAAAGGACAGAGATTTCAAAAGTGGTTTTATTGTAAAGAAGTTTGCTGAAAACGAGCAGCAGTGAGTCCCAGGAGCCTGGTTCTGGTGCAGCTATATTAATCCACCTAAGTCCTCAGGCTTTTATTTCTCCCTGAGCTAGAATCCAAGGCAAATAATATTTTGACATTTAAATAATATAAAACCAATAAGGGAAAATATTATCTACCCAAATGATTACGCTTCTGGGCCTGACATCAACATTCTGATAGAAAAAAATTTAAACTGCAGGGTAAAAGATTAAAGGTGACATGGCAAAATATAAAAGATTAAAATAGTAGAAGAAACAATACCGTCTAGCAAGAATATTGTCTTTGACTGGAATCAAGTCACGCATTTTATTGGTTGGTGTTTGGTGTTGACTTTGGCTGAGCTCTAGGCACCTTTCTGTTTTGCTCTCTTCTAAGACAGGGCAAGGGGGTCCATTAGAATTTTTACTGCTCTCTGAAGGCCGTATCTGCTCTTTGCATGTGGAAATGTCTGAAGCTCATCTTTTTAAATCAAGTCCTCATGCATTTATGCCTATCAAAGGCTCGCGTCTTCCTTCACACTCTAGAGAT
The DNA here is from genome assembly GCA_004026905.1 of Hystrix cristata. NCBI lineage: Eukaryota > Metazoa > Chordata > Mammalia > Rodentia > Hystricidae > Hystrix > Hystrix cristata. Next base: position 5,566 of record PVJO010022051.1, on the reverse strand, counting down.
TGCCAGCTGGACGCCTGTTTTGTAGCTGTCTTTGGAACCGTTCAAAGTGCCTTCTGATGGCCTGCATGGCTCTTCAGTGCTCTCTCCGGTCTGAAGAAGTGTTGGTGTCTGGGCCAAATCTCTGTACGACTGCAGGACATTAGAATTATAAGGAACTTTCTCAGGGTGGGGGGGACTACGTCTGGTTGACATCGGAACAGAAAATTCATCTGTACGCTACTGAGTAGAGCTATAACACCTCCTCTGTGATGCCATTTGGCACCATCCCCCAAGACTACCCACAATAAATGAAGTCATGATCCATTAATTACTTCTGGCCCACTCTGTACCTAAACACTGACCACAGGAAGTTAGGAATGGGTTGTAATGGGTTTCCTCGTATCACAGTCTAGGGAGAGTCACATGCTGTAAACAAGAATGATACAGTATGAATTCAAGATTTCGATAAGGTGGTGAAGAGACTAAGAAGGAGAGACTCTGTCTGGGAATTCCAAGAGCCTGTGGGGTCTCCATGCCTCAGGTTGATGGTGGTTTGTGTTCACCAACCCGGGCCTTTCTGTGTGGTGAAGAAAGGAGGAAAGAAAGAAAAGAGGAAAGAAAAAGAAAAAAGGAAAGAAAGAAAGAAAAAAAGAAGAAAGAAAGAAAGAAAGAAAGAAAGAAAGAAAGAAAGAAAGAAAGAAAAGAAAGAAAACTGGTTAAAGCCAACACGTAACCCTCCCCCATCCAAAACTTGCCAAAGCCTTTGTTCCATAAAAAACATACATGCGGCTTCTAGCGTGGATCCAGGATCCACTCTTAGGAAGACGTGTTCTTTACAGAGATGGTCTGTATTTTGTCTTTATTTTTATGCACATGGTGACAGGTGAGGGAGAGGAGTGTATCAGGGAGATCTCACCCACATGGCAAGGTGACAGGCCCCTAAATGCATATGTGAAATTGACCGCCTCAGCACCCTCAGAAATAAAGCAATAAAAATGTCTCTTCTTAAAACAGCTCCAGCCTTCTTGCTCCTCCGAGAAGATTCTCTTCTAGCCATGCTTTTCTCTCCCTGGTCTTGCGAAGTATTTGAACACAATCTTCCTCTCCAGCACTTCGGATCTGGAGGAGACCCTCGGACAGCTCACCATGACTTCTGACGCCGCCTGTACATACTGGATGAGTCTATGCCTGTTAGCCTGTCACAGAAATCACCGCTGGACTGAAGACTTAATATGCTACCTGCATTTGGTTGGAAGGCTAGGAAAAGAGCAAAAGCATTTGGAGGATCATGTGTGGAAAGTTCATGATGAAAAGGAAACAGAAAACCAGACATTAGCTGCACCTGATAACAAATGTCAGGGTGGAATTAATTTCAAGAAAATGAAAGCGTCTGCTGTTGTCCCCTTTCTCCCTGCTCGCAAGTGAGACTGAGAAGGAAGATCAGGTGGCTAAAGTGTACAAGACACTAAACACGGTCATAATTAATATGTTCATCTACAGAGACAAGAAAGGCTTTTCCATGTTAAATTTGTTAATGTTAAGAGCAAAGCAAAACAATAATAATTGTGAGGTCCATAATTGCCTTTTGAGTGCAGAGACATAAATATCATCTCACTATGTGTGTCAAATTAAATGTTACAAATGAAAAAATAATGTGTGAATTCTTTTAGCTAACAATAAAAATGCCTGATATTTCTGTGGGACTGTGCAGTAATATTTTTTCAGTACTAGGGATTGAATACACAGCCTTCCCACTGAGCCACGTCCTAGTCCTTTTTTGTTTTTTGTTTTTTTTTTAAATTGAGAAAGGGTCTCATTATTCTGTCCGGGCAGCGCTCAAACGTGCCGTCCTCTAGCCTCAGCCTCCCAGAGTGCTGGGATGTCAGGTGTGTGTCACCACACCCGGCTCATAGTAATTAATTCTTAAGTACATTTTATTGACCAGCTACTTCATGATCATCACAGTGTTCCCTGAAAACTCAGATGCCTGAACGATTCCACCTGCCACTTTGGAGCCTGTTTTCCTGCTCTGGCTATTGCGTCAGTCTCCCAGTGCTGATGTAAAAAGCTACTGAAAATTTAGTGACTTAAAAGGACTCCAATCTATTCTTTTCCTCTCTTACAAATCGGTTTCACTGGACTTTAGTTGAGGTGGGGAAGGCTTCTGCAGGCTCAAGATGAGAATCTGCTGCTTTCTTCTTCTGTCTTCTGGTGTCTGCCTGCGTGCTCTCTCCCACCACCTGGCCCCTGTGACACTCCAACCTACTGCTTCTCGTCCCATGTTTCTGAATTCCTCTCCAGTCTCCCCTCTCCCTCTCACAAGGGCACTTACATTTATGCAAGCCCCGCCCAGACAATCCAGAACAATCTCCCCATCTAAAGATCCTTAATCACACCTGCAGAAACCTTTCACCAGTTAAGGTGACGCTTCCAAACTCCAGAGATCAGGACACGGCCATCTTCGGGGTCATTATTTAGCCTACCATGGATGGCTCTTATGCCAGCGAATATTTAAGGAGCATAGTCACAGGCTACGGGAGATATCCGTGAGTAGGTGTCTCAAGGTGCAAAACCCCAGTAAGCAGTAAGGGAACCAGGCAACAGACCACATGTGCAAGACATTCCAAGAAATTATGTAATCGGTCCCTCTGCCATTAACACATTAGCCCATTAACCCTCCCAAGTACAAAGGTAGTTTAATCAAAAAGTTAAGAAGGAGATGAAGGGGGCTGGGGATTTAGCCTAGTGGTTAGAGTGCTTGCCTCACAAGCACAAGGCCCTGAGTTTGATTCCCAGCACCAAAAAAAAAAAAAAAAAAAAAATCCATCCTTGGGGCTGGAGATTTAGCTCAGTGATTAGAGTGCTTGCCTTGCAGGCACAAGGGCAGGTATTTTTACTACATGCCCCCCTCTTATGCTAAGTCAGGGGGCTTTGCGAAGAGGTGGTCAGCAAGCTTAAAAGGTATTTGAGAGTATAAGACCTAATATCGTATTCATAAATAACAAGTACAAAAGTGAAAGGTGAGTTTCAACATAGGCCAGAGTCTAGGAAGTTTTGGGGGCCTCTTCTTTTCTGAATTCAGTCGTCTTTATTTGTTTCCATTGACTCATCTTTTGGCTCCCAAACCTTTGTTTCTGGGAATTTGTCTTTCAGATTTCATATGTATTCCTTTTCCTGACATTAAGAATGTTGATATCACTGTAATAGTCAAGAAAAAAGTGGCTTCTTAAATCTTCCTATTGCCTACTGCCCTGGTATATAGTTTAAAAAAAAATGACTATAATTCTTTGTGTCTCTCTACAGAGACAATGACTTTTTTACTTTTGCTAAATTTTTCTCATCTTTGACTTAAATATTTTAACATAATGTATCTATGCAGTCTTTTGATTCCTCTCTCTCTCTCTCTCTCTCTCTCTCTCTCTCTTCTGGACACAGGTGCTAGACTATTCGATATTCACTCTCAACTCTGGTTCTGGGTGTTTTTTGGTTTTTTTTTACTCTGTGATTCATTCTGGGAAAGTTCAGTCGAGCTGTAGCCAAGTTCATTTGTTCTTTCTTCAGCTGTTGAGGCAATGGCTGAGCATTTGTCGAGAGACAGTACTGTCTCTGTTAATGTGTGAATGTGTTTTATTCTTTCACTTCTGGCATATGGACTTGATTCTTCAGGTCTCTGTCTCTCAATTCATATTACCTATCTGGAAAAAGAAAAGTAACTCAAACCCAAAGCCCGTACAAGGGAGAATATTATAAAGATTAGAGCTGAAATTAATGCAATTGAAACTAAGAAAACAATACAAAAAATTGATGAATCAAAGAGTTGGTTCTTTGAAAAATTAAATAAAATTGACAAACCCTTAGCCAACCTTATTTAAAAAAAGAAAGAAAAGACTCAATTCATACAATTAGGAATGAAAAGGGTGAAATCACAACAGCTCCGGCAGAAATCCAAAAGATCATCAGTAGCTATTTTGAGAACCTGTATTCTAATAAGATCGAAAATACAGAAGAAATAGACAGATTCCTGGATACACATGAGTTACCAAAACTGGATCAAGAAGATATTACCCATCTGACCTTTTTCAGTGTCTTTGCAGCCTACACAGGTGGCTGACTGAGAGGCAGAGTGGAGCTGAGCCAGAAAGCTTGCCCTGAAGAGCTGCTCACGGTCTTTCCCTAGAGCAGCCTCTCCCACCAGTCTCTTCAAAGGCACAAAATGCACCAAATGCAGAAAAGTTTCTCAGTAAACATTGCAAAATGTGAAGATACGCATTGGCTTCGTTTGGCTGTATGCAACTGCCTTCACGTAACTGCGGGCTGACTGTCGGCTCATCCACATGACATGCAGTTTGCCAGCAAACTGAGAGATCAATAAAGCAAGGACCAGGTTAGCCAAAGGGCTGGGCCGCCAGGTGGTGCAGGCGGGAGTGTAGCAAGCAGAGCAAGGAGACCACGGTGGCGGTGGCTTTGGGAAAGCTGAAGTGGCCAGGATCTACCCTGAGGGTGCAAACCCTGCAAAGAAGGGAGAAGTAACAAGGAAGGAAAAGTGAAAAGTAAGTGTTAAGAAAAAAAGTCCAGAATAGAAGGGTCGGAAGTTTCCACGGCGTTCACAGATAGTGTGTGGTTACTGTGGGCACCACGCCTCTTAGAGCAGCAGTATTTTCTTGTGCTTTCCAGCATACAGAGCCAGCTCTGCTCCTACTACTAAAAGATAGAAAAATTCTGGGAGGGGGGCAGAATTTCAATAACACTCACATCATTAATTATGTTGCTTAATCACTTAAGAGTGTTTAATTAAGTGGTTTACTTACTCAGTCAATCTGCAGGCAATTTCTGAGCATTTATTAAATGCAAGGCCCCCCGCTAAGGCTCTGTAGCCTCTTAATGCATCCAGATTTCAGGATTCGTACCTGAAAGAAGCAGCTGCTGCTGTTCCTGCCAGGGACTGTGAATTGAACTAATTGGAAGTGGAGGCTGAGAAACAGCTCAGGAGTCAGCCTGTCTTAGTCCTGGCATAGCGACTCCCAGGCCACGTCACCTGGAGGGAGTTGCTTCCTGCCTCTGATCACTAGTCCTGTGCTATGGGCTCTGTGCAGGTCAGACTAGACCTTTCCCTCCTGTGCCAACATTTCCGCTGTTCTCAGACACTTAGAAGCAAAAATAGGAGGAGACGGCATTGACGCTGGTTAAGGGATCTTCAGATGTTTCTAAAAAGGCTTTGACATCATACTGTGCTCCTCCACACCACCTTGGAGTGTCAGAACGCTAGATCAGGGCATCAGAGTTCCAGATACAGGCCCCGTAATTGACCCCCCTGAGAATTAGGCTGGAGGATGCTAGGATGCTGCCGGGTTCTTAGCTTAGTCACGTTGCACTGACATGAAGGAGATGGTGGGCATGTCGGAGAGGCCCTGTAGAGGCAAGCAGAGGTGGTCAGACCAACACCGCAGCCAGACACGCCCTATCTCTTGGCTTCATCTAAGGAGCTCAACCTGGACACAATATTGACTCCAGAGTCATAGCATTCTGCCCCACTCTCCTTATAAGTCCATCATAAGGTTACAGAGAAAAACTAACATCTCTAATTTCT
>PVJO010022050.1:0-28796 GCA_004026905.1 Hystrix cristata | reverse complement strand
TAGAAAAGGACTGACCAGGCATCACAGTGCAAGTGAGTTTTCCTACAGGACCAGGCTGACAGGCCAGCCTCCCGCTCTCCTGGGACAGACAGCTTGCTCGGTGATTTAGAACTGCAGGGATGAGAGGAAGCGCCTTTCACTGAGGACGCTGAGAGTGAGCCACCTGCAAAGCAGAAGGGGACTTTTATAGTAAACAGATGACCGTGTCCCGTACCCAGGCTTGGCTTCAAACTGCTGGCGCCTTTGATTCTTTGCCTGAAGTCTCTGACTCCCCAGAGAGGCTGAAAGTAAAGGGCAATTGTTGCCCTGAAGAGAGAAAGTATTTCTGCAACTTGTCAGCTTAGGGTTGGGTGGAAGTGCCTACCTCCCTCCCACCATAAGCGATGACTCTGACATGAGGGTCCTACTCCAATTCCTAGACCTCCGAAGTAGGTCGAGCTCCAATTGCTTGAAGCTGTACCTGGCACGATCATGTCCTCTTACCTCCTCTTTGCTCCACCCTACCAAAGTGCCTGGTATCAACTAAAGTATTTGCATTTAAATTTGGTCTCAGGGTTGGGTCCTGGAGGAACCCAAACTAAGGCAACTTAACTGGGCAAGATACAGCAGTTGGAGTAGAAGAGTCTATGTCAGAGGATAAGAAATAGCAATGTCCCTGAGTTTCCTTCTTTCTTTCCAAACAGGCCATTAATTGGTTCAGATGGAAGCAAATTGATAGCATAACAATTGTTTTCATTTGTCCAGCTTTATTTAAGTATGATTGATAAATGAAAATTATACATAATTAAGATATATATAGTGAAATGATCACCACAACCAAGCTAGATATTCATTTCCTTATAAATTTACCCATTTCCTTTTGTTGTGGGGAGAATACTTATGGTTTATTATCATAGTGAATTTCCAGTGTGCTGTATATTCTTATGAACTGTAGACCATGCTGTCCATTAGCTCTCCAGCATACATTCACTTTGTAATTGAAAGTTTGTACCTTTCAACCAGCATCTTTCTATTTCCCATCACCTCCAACCTCTGGCAGTCACCATTCACCTCCTTCTTTTTATGAGTTAAACATTTTTAGAATCCACACTTAAGTGAGATCATACAATAATGACTTGATGTGTTTTGCTTACTTCATTTAGCATAATGTCCTCCACGTTCACCCATGGGGTTGAAGATGGCAGGATCTCCTTCTTTTTAGGGTTGAATTATATTGTTTTATATTCGTATATATGTCTGTCACATTTTCTTTATTCATTCATCCATTGATGAATGCTTCAGTTGATACCATAGTTTGGTAACTGTAAATAGTGTTGCAATAAATTTAGGACTACAGATAACTCTTTAACTACTGATTAGTTGTCATTGGCTATATATTTGTAACTAGGATTGATGGATCATATAGTAGTTCCATTTTTAATTTTTCAAGGAACTTTCATACTGTTTGCTGTAATGACTGTCAGTTTGCACTCTCATGAGAAGGGTTCCCTTTTCTTTATACCTTTACCAACACTTGCAATCTTTTGACTTTTTGATTTTAAGCAAATTAACAGGTGCGAGGTAGCATCTCACTATAGTTTTGATTTGCGTTTACCTGCAGATTAGTGATATTGAGCACCTTGCCATATACCTGTTGGCCATTTGCATATTTTTTTTGAAAAATGTTATTTTGTCCTTCTGTCTATATATTAATTTTTTGCTATAGAGTTGTATTAATTCCCTATATATTTTATCTCTCAGCCTTTTATCAGATATATGCTATGTAAATATCTTCTCTCTTGTGTAGGTTTTCTGCTATGGTTTGTGTCTTAATTACTTTTCTCAATCCTGAGACAAATACCTGACACCCACAAGTTAAAGGAGGAAAGGTTTATTTGGCTCACAGTTTGTAGAGATTTCAGTCCATAGTTGGCTGTCTCCAAGGCAGGGTTTCATGACTTTTTAGTTATTTTTCTCTCGTTGTTGGGACAGAATACTCGACACCCAAAGTTAGGGGAAGAAAGGTTTATTAGCTCACAGTCTGCAGAGGTTTCAGTCTATAGTCCGCTGGGTCCGAGGCAGGGCGGCATGGCAGAGGCAGGGCAGACCAGCATGGCAGACCTCGGCAGCCCACTGGCAGCAAAGCAAAGTGAGGAAATGCAAGGAATGTATGCAAATAAGCAATGCAAACAAGCAGCTAGTTAGCTTCTTCCTGTATCTTTTATCTAGGCTACCTGCCCTTAGGGCGGGTAGCACTCCCACCCTTAAATTTAGTTTCACATCCTTGATCCCAGCAGAACCATGCCAAACCAATCAGTGGATTAATTTAGTAACTGCACACTCTAGATCCAGCTGTCTCCCACCACATGAGGCTTTGGGGGGACATCTAGACACAAACTATAACAATGACAGAGGGGCATCGCAGAGGAGAAACTGTTCATGGTATGGCAGGCAGAAGGTAGCAAGCAGCAGCAGTGAGCAAGCCTGTCTATTTCTGTCCCTTTATATTCCATCCAGGCTACAAATCTATTCATTGGTGCCACCCACACCCATTATCCTCATCCTTGATCCACATTCACACAACCTAAACCAGCTACCTTTGAAACTCCCCACTTATGAGCACATGAGGCTTTGGGGAAAATTTTTAGATACAAGTCATAACAGTTTGGATCTTAAATGTCCTCCAAGACCCAAATACTTGCAGGCTTAGTTGCCAGTTTGTGGCACTTTTAGGAGGTAATGTAACCTTCAGGAGGCGGGGCCAGTGGAAGTAAGTTGTGCACCCTCGCACTCTCAAAGGGCTTATTCTCTGTTTTGCAACCTAGCCGGCTTGTGGTGGACAGTTTCCTCCACCGTGCACTTCCACTATGACACAATGCCTTACCAGAGTCCTGAGTGTGATGGGCCATGCACCATGGATTGAAAGCTCTCAAGCCATGAGCCAAAATAGACCTTTCCTCCTTTAAATTGATTTATCTGATACTTTCCACAGCAATGGAATTCTGACTAACACATTGCCTTTTGGTTATTTCCTTTGTTATATAGAACTTTTCAGTTTGGTGCCATCTCACTTGTTTATTTTACTTTTCTTGCCTGTCATGTGCAATAAAAATCATTGCCAAAGCCTATGTCAAGGACCTTTTCCCTGACATATTCTTCTAGGATTTTTAGGGTTTCAGGTCTTATACTTGTCTTTAATCCATTTTGAATTGATGTTTTGCATATAGTATAAGCTTTCTCTCTCTCTCACTTTCTTTCCATGTAGATATCTAGATTTCATAATACCATTTTCTGAAGAAATTTTCTCCATTGGGTATTCTTGACATTTTTGGTGAAAACTAGTTGACAACTTGTAAGTTTATTTCTGAGCTTTCTTCTGACCTGTAGTCTTTGTATCTATTTTTACACCAGTACCTGTTTGGATTACTATATCTTTGTGATACAATTTGAAATCAGAAAATATGATACCTCAAGATTTGTTCTTCTTTATCAATATTGATTTAGCCATTGAGGGTCTTTGTGATTATTTTTCCTATTTCTGTGAAAAATACCATTGGGATTTTGACAAGGATTGTACCGAACCTGTAGATCATTTGGGGGAGTATAGACATTTTAAAAGGGGCAGTTTTTCTAGTCCATCAACACAGCACATCTTCCCACTTACTTGTCTTTTTCAATATATTTCATCAATATTTTACAGTTTTTGGTGAACTGGTCTCTCACTTCATAGGTTAACTTTGTTCCTCTGTATTTTATTCTTTTGGAGGCTATTGTAAACACAGTTATTATTTTGAGCCATAGCCCTTTGCAATTAGGAGGATCAATTTCTCCTAGGTGTCATCCGACTTCTTCCTGCCCTCTGTGTCTAGCTGTCTGGGGTGAGCATCAGGCTGCCTGCCTGACGATCAGCTAGGAAGCCCACACCTTGCCTCCCCATCTCTGCTCCTGTGTCCACTGACAGCTGGTACAAACAAGATTCACAAGGGTTTGGGCGGCTGTGAGAACAGGTTGCCTCCTCCTTCTTCTGCCTCAGTCAGATTGTTGTGTCCTCTCTTGTTTACATGGGGTTGCGTGGCCCCCATTCTCTGCACCAGGTACACAACTGCTCAGGAAATTATAAAGTGATGGAGATGAAGCTCGAGATGCCTTCTACTGCTCCTGAGTCAGGTAGTCAAAGACCTCACAGTCTTCCCCTCTTCACAGTGCTAAGAAACCAGGTATTGGTAGAGAGGGCGTCACCTCTGTGTTCTTAGGCCAAGGTTGTTTGCAGCTTTTGTAGGCTTTCTTTTTCCATCTCCCTGAGGTACTTGCTCTTTGGTCACAAGTGTAGAATGACAACATTGATTAGAAGGCACTGATGGCTTTACTTGATAGTGGCTGTTCATATCACTTCAATGGTTATTGACATCATCATGGCACAGCAAAGTTTTACTATTATATATTTGATTTCATGTAATTCGACAACCTTTTCTTCCTTCAATCAGATAAGTAAAAATTTTTCCTTTTTTGGGAGCTATACTTGGGTGGGGACAAAGGCGGACATACTTTAGCTCTTCATTGTTTTTATGCCTTATCCACTCCCTGTTTATACTCCCTCATGTCACCTCTCTTGGGACAACTTTACAAACTGCCACATCCACACATGGCTTCCCTTTTGGAGTCCTAGGCGAGGATGAAATCCTCTAGTCCTGCTCAGGATCTTGGATGCAGGCAGGAGATGAGCAGGGGCTGAGGATATGAAACAGACCACACGGTTGCTCTTAGGTTCCGCAGGGCAGGCGGCAAGGTGGCCAGCCTGAACCTGGAAGGTACTGGGGAGATGAGGTTTGGGTAAAGCATGGCAGAGACCTAAGAAAAATGACTGGGGGTGAGAGAGAAGTCATTCCAAAGTGTAGAGTTCATAAGGATGTGTAGTAAATAGGACTTCTATTTCCTTCCTGAGTCTTAATTTGGAAATAAAAGACTAATGAAAACAAACAAAATATCACATCTATTTTTGATAGAATTACACGACTCTCCTTCCTGCCACATAAAAAGACTTCCAAAGGCTCCATGCATGGTGGCCCAATGAAGAAACCACAAAGGGATGGCGAGATAGAGGACACCCAGCCTCAGATATGCAAATGAGTGAGACTGGAGATGATTCCAATCTGGGATGCTATCTGACTATAGTCAGATGAGGCCCAAAGTCAGAACCACCTAGCCCCAGTCTTGAGCTCAAAAATCATGCGTCATGTTGAATATTTTTTTAACTCATTAAATTTTTAAATTTTTTGTTACTGGAATCCTACTTTCTAATTTTGAGAAAAAAAGGGGTTGACACTTACCAGATGTGTAATGCCTTCTGCAATCACCATTAGCAAGCTTTATTTGCATGTGTATCTTCAGATGCTTTGTAGTTTAGTGCATCTTTACAAATTCAGTTTTCAGTTTTATAGACCGACTAACAAACAGCATTTATAAATGGGCTGAAATTCTCCATTTCTAACAAGTTTACAAGAGATGCTGATACTGCCAGGCCAGAGACCACATTTTGAGCAGCAAGGCACTAAACTGTATTATTTCAGACACCAGCTTCCAGGCTGGGTTTTCATGAGTAAATTGTAGGTTATGGTACTGTTGGGAAAAAAAATTATTGCTGACTCATGGGACTATGCTGTAGGATTTACAATTGGATCAGGGCTCCCTGTAGCCAGCCTGCTTTTCAGGCCCTGCTTCCTCCAGGCCTGTCTCCCCTGTTGCTGTCAACCCTCATGCCAGGCCATGCTGTAAGAGATGTCTGTAAGAGATTGGCTCTGAATGGGGCTGGTATGTTCTCCTATCTTCATAAGTGGAATATATTTAAAATAAAAAGAAAGTTTTATGTTTACTGGAGTTTTAGACCTTTCGGTAATTCTTCAAAATCTCCACAGCACAAAACCTTAAGGACATGGTGATTAAGTTTGCCATAATCTTTATTATTGGGGGAAGAACTACATTATCAGTATCCACATTGTTAACAAGCACATTAGGTGATTGTGCATCCTTTTTTCTCTTGTTTTGACTTCTGTTCTCTTTTCAGTCTCTTTTCTTAAGGCCAACACATACATAGTCATAAATTCTTGATTTACCAGCTGATAATGGAGCGAAGCTAGGCAAGGACTTAAAACTATGGTAGCAATTTAATGCTTAAGGAATGACTTCCATGTAGACCCATAAAATAGAAGACAATATGTTTCTACGACACCAGGCCAGGCAGGACTGCAGCTCTTCACCTAAATGCACCAAAGAACCAAGATTCCAAGTCATCTGATGGTCCAACACAGATGATATTGCAAACTTCACAATTTTAGCAACTTTATCAATTGGCTTACTTCTTGAAATGTTCTATGGCATGACACTAGTTATTATGCAATAAAAGATAAAAGGAAAGATGGAAGAAACTGACTAAATTTTGAGAATACTAAAGAAAGTTAAGCAGAATTTCTTTTTCTCTGATAAACATCCATAGCCTTTAAAATATCAGTGTAGGTTGGAGGTTTAGTTAAGTGGTTAGAGTGCTTGCGAGGCAAACACAATGCCCTGGGTTTGATCCCCAGCATCAAATAAAACAAAATAAAATATCAGTGTACACACTGAATCTTCAAGAGAAAATTAACTTCTCCATGCTTTCCCCAGACTTTTTTTTTTTTTCCCATCTCAATACCTCTTTTCCTGGCTTCAGTTATGAAAACCTTTGGCTTGGGCAAATTCTTTAAAACAGACAGCTCCATTGCACATCTGGTGAAAAGTCTTACGTGTGCTGTTAGCTCATATTCATGACTGTATGAGAGGCTGAGACAGACATGAGATACTAGGTAGAAGCTGATTCAGTGGCAAGTCTGGGTTGGGCCTCATTTTCCAAATCTAAAATATTTAAATGCAAATTTCTGAAAGCATTCTTCCAGCCAGGTATATTAGTTAGCTATACCTGCATAACAAATTGCACTAAACATTTAGCACTTTTGTATTAGCTTTTTGTTGCTGGGACAAAATATCTGATATACATAATTTAAAAGAGGAAAGGTTTCAACTGTTTTAAGCCATGGTTGGCTGGGTCTAAGGCAGAAACATCATGACAGAAGTGCCATGTGGAAGAAAGCTGCTCAACTCATGACATTCAGGAAACAGAGAGACAGGGGAACAGCCAGAGAAGGGGCCAAAAATTATTTTAATAATGTATTTATTTGTTATGGTTCAGATCTGGATTGTTCTGCCAAAGTCTAATGTGTTTGGCAGGTGACTGGATCACGGGAGTGCTATACTGACCTGTGGACTGATCCACTGACATGCTATTAGGAGGTGGGGCCTGGTTAGAGGAGGTTAGTCACTGGGGTGAGACCCAGAATCATGGATCTCCCTCCTCGGCTCCTCCCTGCTGGCTCTGCTTCCTGACCACCATCATGTGAGCAGCTTCCTTCTACCATAGCCCTTTACCATGCCATTTTTCTGCCTTGGAGCCAGCCAATCATGGACTATAATTGTGAGGCAAAATAAATCTCTCTTCCTTTGAGTTTCACATGTTGGGTATTGGGTTTTAACAATGAAGAGAGTGACTAAGACAATTTCTCTTATAGAAAGTAAGTTCCATGAAGACAAAGATTTTGATTGATTTGATAATTATCATATTCCTGGCATCTGGGATAATGTCAGGCACGTGGTGTGTGTTTGTTAAGTATTTAACAAATGACTAAATGTATGTGAGTTTCTGTTTTCCTGCCATCTCCCTAACACTGGATATCATCATTTAAAAAGTCTTTAAATCAGTGAAAATTGATATCCTGTTAACTGAGTAGTTTATGTCTTTGAATACTACTTAGATTAAGCTTTTTTTTCATGCGTTTACTGACTACTGTAATTCTTTAAAAATATGTAATAGTTCTTTCTACATTGGTTTGTCGCCTGTTTCATGTGTTACTGAGGCAAATTATTCCAAATGAATTTCTCTATCCAGGTCAGTTCATTTCTAGTACAGACTCCTAGTTCCAAGATAAGGACAGAGCCTGAATATGGCTGCAAGGACCCATTCTCTTCTCGAAAGTGTGGTTGCAACTGCTATTTGAAGAACTGGAGCCTTTTTCTGGCTCCATCTGAGTTTTCTGAGTTAGCCGAAGGTCTTTAAAAGCACATTCCCGGGCCTCATCATTTGAAGCTGTGCTTCAGGGAGTCCTTAAAATAGTCCTCCTGGCCCATCCTGCTTGTGGCTGCCCTACTTTTGCTTACAATTATGAAAGTTCCTTGAGTGTCTGGTGGTCATCTGTTTTCCAAATGGGGCCAGTTCCATAAAGCCACGCCAGGATGACTGTCACTTTCCGGTTGGAGTCCCTGGCCGGTCATTTCCTGTTTAATAGGTTCACAGGGAATGCTGCCGGAATGCTGAAGCAAGAGGTGACTTCTGAGGTAGGTACAGCTCTCGACACGCTCAGAGTTGGGCTTTGAGCTTTGATGTCATGGTCTGCCTACTGGCACCTCAAAGGAGTTGCCTTCTTGGCTAGTTTTTTGTCTTCCTCAAGTCAATCTGCGCAATATTGATTGGCGATTTTCTGAGCCGTACATGACTAAAGAAACTCTGTAAAAATGGCTGGGGTTCCAGGCGCCGTTTAGATAGTTAATCTTAAATCTATCTATTTATCTATCTATCACCCATCCATCCATCTATCCCTCTGTCTATGATAAGAAGGGAATAGATTATGGCAAGAGAAAAATGTAAGTATGATACTGTAACTCTGATCTTTTGGTCGATAAGGGACTGGATTTATTACATATACCGAGGATGGGCATAAATGAAACAATTGTAACAGCCTCTTTATTTAATACAGCAGGGAAGGAGGATCTTTCAATTTCAGCTCTTTACTAAAGCTCTAGATATTGTAAAATTGGACAATTGGAGTCAGATAAAGAGTGATCAGGGAGGGCGTGAAAGAAAGGCTGTATGCTGCCATTTAATTGGGCTGACCTCACCAAGCTCACCAAGTTGATAAGGGCATAGTTGGAGTGTGTAAATGTTGAACATCAAAATCAACACAAATGTCTATAAAAAGTTCTGTGTAAAAATTTAACAAGTCTTGCTATGCTTTTTGAGAAAACTGACTTGACCTTAATTCAACAATTGAATTGAGGCTGTGATAGACTCTTCTACTCACAGGTGATTGTAGAAATTATTCTTGAATTGTTAATGGACATGTGAAATCGAGGTCATTCTGTGAATTCTTTTTGTTGTTATTGTTGTGGATTGAAAACAGTATGACTTCTGGTATTTTCCTCTAAGAGAGAACAGGGCTGGTCATAATCTTATTTTATTCTCTGAAGATCACCTTAACTGGGCCATGGTCATTTTGGTCTGCACTTGACTGCAGGAGAGGACCTGAATGCATGCACAGGATAACTTTGAAGGCCTGGGTAGAAATCTTATTTCAGAAACTATTAACTGTAAAGGATCTCTGGGCTTCTGTGGCTGCCACTAGTATATTCTTCTTCAGCTTGGGGATACAACGCCTTTTTCTTCAGTTAAAGAACTACCAACTTTTTGATTCTGGTTTTCTCTCCTTTGCAGGGGTGTAAACAACTGTGATTCCTTGCGTGACTAAAAGGGTAATTCCTGCTGCAGAGGAAAAGAAAGTTCTGTGAGTACCCCGTACTATCTAGGACTTTTATAAACTGCCATCAGTAAAACCATCCATAAGTTTTATGTTTTAATATATGCTACAGTAGGGACATCTGGCAAAGATCTAAAACTGGTGGTGCTGTTGTTTTGTAATTTATGCTATGCACAATTAGCTTCTTCATCTATCAAGGCTTCTCTAATAGAAACTGACATTTTTCATTTTCTATATTTCATTTTCATTCTCACTTGTATTTGGGGATTATACTAGTTCTTTTCGTGCTATTTGGAATTGTGTGAGGGAGGATGTTGAGCATCAAATACAAATCATAGTCCAACATTTTTAAATTCAGCCATTGGTAATGATCGAGTGGATCTCAGTAGCTCACATCGCTTCAGTGGTGTGTGGAGATAGATGCTGAGATCTGACTGAGTCAAGCTCTTTCTAACTCCATATTTAGTCGGATCATATTGGTGGCTTAAGCCGTGGTAGTTGTATTTACACCATGGAAATTGGCAAACTATACACATCGGGTGTGCTTCCCCTCTGAGGATACCCTATTTCTCAACACATTGCTGCCTGTGGCCAAAAAATGGAGAGAAGTAGGGCAAAAGTTAACCGTGGGAATCTGCCATGCTGATTGGTGGGAATGTTGCATCTGAACCTGGATTCACACAATTCTTTCGTTCCAGCTATAGGACATCCATGTAAACTGATACTACTGAGTACCGAGAGAAATTTTTCTGAACAGGTGCACAAGTCAAATATCTAAATGTATTTTCTTTAAAAATAGCTAGCATTAGTTTCCATTGCTCAAATCAGCTTTGATGGAGTCAGTTTCAGAGAAATATTTATCAAGTGTTTATATTCTAGGATGTTCTAAGATGTACAAGGCAAAATATCTTTATTCTTATCCCATTCTGATACATAGGAGCTCGTGACATCACCTTGCATTTCTGTACAAAGTTCTCTTGGCCCTGGCTGTCATGGATTCCCACAAGACAGCAGGCCTTGTGTACTCACAGCAGGCTGCACCTCTGGGATCCATCACCAGTCATGTCTCAGGGGAGGGATAGGCCCTGGTGGGTGGGGACAAGACTGGTCTTGGCCTTCCAACCACACTACCTTTCCCAGTGTTCCATATCCTTTGCCTGAGTAACAGTGGGCAGATGATCAGCCCAGTCCCTAAACAGATACCTATCACCAAGGAAAGAAACTCAGTACTCACTTCCTGGAGCCTTAGCAGAATTCTTGTGGATTCAGGGAAGAAAAGTACTCTCTCTCCAGTAGGGAGAACTACAAGAAGGAAATACATTCCTACTATTTAAAGACCAGTATATAGCACTGCCCCCCAAAATGAACTTTTTCTGGCCCCATTTCTCATCTCGAAGTGTTGAGAGGTGGGACAAGGGGAACAGAAAGGCCTTGTACTAACACCTCAAGCCCTAGAGAGGTGGCTGGACCCAGCTTCTCACAGTTCTTTTAGGAACTTAGCACCTTTCTTTCTCAGCCAAGGCCATACTTGTTTAAAAGGATGGGTTTTATCCAACACCTAATACCAGGAATCCTGCTGCAAAAATAGATCTTGCTTTAATAGCTTTTAGGCTTGGGAATTCAAAGTATGAAAAAATGGGAGCAATGCAACACATTAGACTTTTAAATGATAGAGCAGCAGAGTGAATGGTGCATTTGTGTGCTGGCATGTGCACGTGAAAGCTGCTGTGTGAAAAAATCTGGGCTCTTTGAGGTCTCCTCAGGGCTGCCTGTCTTACCAGTCACTCATTTTACCATTACACCCTAATCTTTTGATGAACACTTTATCATGCTTTAAAATATATCTTTAAGTATTCCTCGTGTCACTTGGCAAGAAAATGTAGTAGGTCAAGAAGGAAAGAGACGCTTTGATAAACTGTGTGATAAGTAACATCTACTCATTTTTATCCTGTTGGGAAGAATCACATTCATTCACCGTAGGCCTCTGGTTCAAAACAGGTGGACCTAGTTTTAGAAAAATGCCAGGAATGTTAGCTATTTAGTTTCCATCTCATTTCTTCCTCTCTGGGAGGTCGGTCTTAGCATCTGAGGAGCTGTGCATTTCACTTAAAACTGGCAGGAATTTGGGATTGGGGTTAGGGCTTCCTGTAGAAAGACTGGAAATAGAAAGACTAGAAAAGCAGGGCAGTGGACTGGAACGGGATCTGAGGATGGTGATGGTGAAAGCAAGGGCAAAGGAGATAGATTTGAGGGACACTTGGATTATAAGGCAAAATGAACGGGACAGAGGGCACAGCTGGGCAGGAAGTACTTAATTAAGATGAACTCTAGTGTAGCCAGTGCCTGAGAAGGGCTGATAGCCTCAAAGATGATTGGCTCCAGGATGCAAACCACTACATAAATTATTTGAAATGAATAACACGTGGGAAAGTTCCTAGACGCACACTTGACACATGTTGGAAATTAGGTTAGTGTTGGCTTTCTTTTCCTTGCTGCTCTTGATGGTACTACTAGGTGGCACATAAAACACATTGTGTGAGTTTGGGTCAAAGGATCACGGTGACAATAACATCTGAGCGTCATTTCCAATGCAGTTAGAAGCTGAAATCAATGTGTGAAATGACCGAGGGAGAAAAATAGCGGAGGCACAGATCAAGATAGAAATAAACTACAGCCGTGTTTGGAGTCAAGAAGGAAATAATAGTGGTCCAGCTTTCCTTGGAAGAAGCAAGAGTTACTATAGGCCCAAAAGACATATTCCTAGGCACCAGCCCATGAGCCAGTGACCATGACTATTCGAGGCAAACTAAGCCTGTGCATGAATGTCTGCAAGTCATCCAAACAAGAGGTCATGTGGGAATCCAGGGGTAATGAACATTAACATTTGGAATGTGTTCAGAAATAAAATACGGTTGCTATCTAAAGAGGTCAGGATGCATAGAACAATTAAATGACAGAGATGGGAAGGTGCTTGCGCGTCTGTGTCCTCTGGCTATGGCATAGAAGTACAGAGGTTGCGCTCTTGGATCTTCTGCTAACCATCCTAAATCTGTATGTTTTAATTGTTTGCATTGCCTTTGTAGGATTTCCTCCCGACTGTGAAATTTAAAACTATAAGTAAGAGAGAAGTTCAAAATAAAACATTCCTCTTTACTGTTTGACTTCTCAATCTTTAGATACTGTACTTAACACACATGTGTAAGTATGCACACACAGGGTACAAATTAAGTGATTAATTTCTCAAAGCTCTTCATATTTACTTCAGTCTTAAAACCTAGAACGGATGTCTCTTTGTGGGGACCTTTCTGCTTCCCTTGGGGTAATTACACTTTAATAATGTACCATAACATTTCAGAGATTCAGGAAACTTTAAATTGTGCAATGCGTCTATAAGACACTTCGGAAATTGTTTTGGTTGATTATCTTTGTACTCATTTATAAGATGATTGTTTGTTGCTTTCTGGCCCCACTCATTCTTTTTGGTAAAGCCATCTTATTTTCTTATAGAGAAATATCTGTATTTAATTATGCAATTTGGGTGGGTCTGTTAATCAACATGTTATGCCTTCTAACAGTTGAGAGTGGGCTGTATAAGGCTCAATGGTCAATTGGACTGAAATGGAACTCTCTACCTGCTTGAGCAGAAAGAGATTGATTGACAGAGAATTAGAGATCCGGGAATTATTTGCAGAACCAGACTGGTCTGCAAAGAGAACAGTTACCAGAAGGAAGCTGAGGAATCAGGAATCATAATGTCCACTTCTGGTTACCACTGAAACCACTGGCTCCAAGAATATGCCGCCGGCACTGTGACAGGGGCATTAAAAAACCCCAGCCAGACCCAGGACATATACATATGACATGGGGAATCCGTGCCATGCTGCTTCTTCTTCTTCTTCTTTTTTTAAATATATCTTGGTTCTCCCCCCTTCCCTACCCTCCCTTTCACTCCCCCTCCCCTTCTATTTACAATACCTTTATTTACATTTTCCCATTTTTTTCTTTTTCTTTTCTCTTTCCCTTCCTTCCTTTCTCCCCTTCCCTCTCTAGCTCTATTCCCATTTAAATATGATCCCTCATTTTCACAATATCTATTATACTTTTTGGTCCTTATTTACACGTACGGTTTCTCATATCAGAGGAACAATTCAAAATATAGTCATATGTGTCCGACTTATTTCACTTAAGAGTATGCCATGCTCCTTAACACCTTACTCTAATGGCTGGATTTGGGAACCTCAGCTAAAACTGTTGCAGAAAAATCAAACACTTTGATATCAGTGCTCTATATTGCATTAGAAATTGCAAAAGCAGCACAAGTGTAGCCTCTGCGTCACCTCTGCCTTTCTGATCACATACAAAGGCATGTGATTAACTAACCCTTAAGTACCTTCTAGAATGCTGGCTACAAGAAAAACTGGGGGATAGAGCCTTTGGTAATTCAGCCTTTATAGTAAGTGAAGGGAAGAATGGGTATTGAACACCACCCTGTCATATGAACAATGCACTGTCTCTCACAGGCTTTGGATTTTGAGCCTAGCGGTAAAGGGGCGGAAGAAAAATGGTTGGTCCTAGAGTAATGTCCTGCCGCCCGGACACCTAGCTTCCTGAAAGGCGCTGCTCCGATCCTTCCGGGCTCCGGCTTTCACAAGCCCTTGGGTTTGTGAGCCCCACCATGATCTTACTATGACTTCCCTTTCACCTGCAGTTATCCAGAGCGGGTTTCTACTGTTTATAGTCAAAACTCGACTTCAGCCAAAACTCTTAGAAATACGATTTTGCTGTCTCAACGCCCTCATATTTCTGCTGAACGAATGCATTTACTCTGCTCGTAGAGCTGGCTTCTTCTTACTGGTGTGAGTAGCACTCCTGGAAGTCTCTTCTCTTGGACTCAAGAGCCAGACATTATCTAAACCAGTCTTTTAAGATGAGGAAGTTGAAGCACAGTCACTAAGCTCATTTCTTTTCTTATCAGATGTACTCTTATTACTAACATTACAGGAATTCTTCTTGAAATAATGCATTTTTATAACAAGTGCCGTCCTTTTAAGAGCATAGAAATATCCTGGGGCCGAAACTATTTTTTCAACTATTGTTTTTAAAAATTTTTAAAGTAACATAAGTTTTAAACCACTCCTGTCACTGTGTAAGAGTTTTATTACAGGAATTTTAGCCAGACATAAAAATCCACAGTCATCTCGTAGACATTTCTTTGATAAGGAATTCACACTCAGTGGAAAGCTTTTGGGGTTCTGAGTTCTCAGTGAAAAAGCTTTTGGGGTTTTCAATGCAGGGATGATTTCTTCTTCTTAAATTTTAAAACTACAATGAGCCTGACTGTCAAAGCATGCTGAAATATAAACTTTGCAAACGGTCCAGCCATAATCTTACATCCTATGCAGATTTCAAAATGCACACCATGTCCTCCCACAAAAATGCCTTCTGATGAATAATGTTTAACTAGGGTTTCTATGGTGGTGACCCAAAGACTTTGAAAAACATCCTTAAAAAGCTGCTATGGAACTTTCAAGTTAGTGAATTTTAACAGCTGTTCCCACCACTAGACCTGTAAGTGGAACTTGATTTCCCTTGAGGCAACCCTATTAATTTGTTTTTATTATTTTAGGGTAGCCGATATGATTTAACTGGCTGGGTTCTGACATTTGGATGATGTGGGTGGCATAGAAATTCTGGTTCTAATCTCTGTTCCCCTGAGGGCCTCCCCTGAAGACCACCCAGATGAATGCGTTGCACAAGAGCGACCAAGGCCATGGCGTGAGGGGTGAATGGTGCCATATTGCTCCCATGGGTTGAAGTGCTTCTGCTAAGTGATGGACATTGTTTTCAGGAGACCAGGATACCCAGCAGCTTCCTGATAAGGAATTCACACTCAGTGGAAAGCTTTTGGGGTTTTGAGTTCTCAGTGAAAAAGCTTTCACTGAGGTGAAAAGGAGGTGGTAAAGGAGTATTATTTTCTCCCAACTCCAAATGTGCAGACCATTCCTTGGTCGTTTACACTCACACCTGTTGGAATGCACCAGGCCAGAGCTCTCTCCACTGACAGCTGGGCTTTGAGAGGGCTGAGTTGTGGCTTCAGATTTCTGTTAATAAATTAAGGATAATATATCTGCCCTATTGATTTCTCAGAGATATTATATACATAATATGTGTAAGTAAGATGAACACATTTTGTAATAAAATACTTTGGTGTACTTACCAAGTGTCTTCTTACGCAGAGGTCTAATTAAGAGGTTTACAAAAAAAATTGTGCTTTTATGGGTCATCTCTCTCTCTGCAGAATGAGGTTAAGGTCAGGTGCCTTTTAAAAAAATAATTGTATTGCCATTGGCAAATTTCAAAGGGAAGATGTGAGGCTATTTCCTTGAATTACCTGAGCAGTTTGGGAAGTAGGGATTTTGAACAATTTAACAATTTTAGTCCATTTAAAAATATTTACGAGCAGGATGTGGTTAGTTCTTTTGGAAAAATTAATGTGTAAATATATCACATAATTAAGCAACCTGACAAGGAAGCACTTCAATTGCTAAGTGTTCAGATTGGTGTATTTTGTCCTAAGGCCATGGGTTTTGCAAGGGTGCGCAAGGAAAGAATGAAGTTATGTGACTGGATTGGCTCCACGTAGGTTGTTTTTGGCTACATCTTTATCATCGGTCATCATTTGGGTTTGCCTGACTAATAAGATCTAGTTTTCAAAAGCCAGTTTTCTCTGCAATTGATTGAATTGTAAACAATTTCTCAATGAGTAAAATAGCTATTTTCATTGTTATTCCTCTGTCCATGAACATCTTTGATTATTTTTGATGATTTTTGAAGCACACAAAGCTGGTGAGATATGATTAGACTATTTAAAAATAACATTTTTCCTGTTTTCTAAAACTGTGTATGTTCTAAAACTGTATATATTCTAAAACTGTATATGTTCCATATACATATAGAAAATAGGCAAAATTCAGTAAAGTATGAAGAAGGAAATAAACACTACTCAAATCAGAACATTCTACTTATAGTATTTTTTGTTTACAATTTGCTATGCACACACTTTATTTTTACAAAATATGTACTTTTTTGTCATTAAACATTTCTTATTTGTCCATCTGATAAACATTGGATGCTTTCAATTGTATATTTCTAGATAGCAACCAGATATTCAGCATGATCTATGTTTTAGTTATTACAAGATAGTCAACATGGTCTATGATCAACAAAGAATGGGAAATGTACAGCTTTTTTCTCTTCAGTTATGTGTTTTTTTTCAGTGATTTAACTCAGTGATCTGTCTGAATTGCCCTGAGCAGAATTTTCAAAGACCTCATAAAAGAATGTATCATCCATGTCAGTGAGTATAGGAGCCATTTTTTGTATGAATCTCTTAATTTGAAGAATTTCTAGCCATTGTTACTGAGCAGTGAATGAATATACAATACAATAAATAAATACCAACAATCTCTCTTTCCCGTAGTTTTAATACATTTAAATCATAAAATATTTTTATGAAAAATAATGAAAAATAATTATGTCTACCTTTTCCATTAGATTCAAATAAATGCAACAAATATTTTGTGAACCTACAACATGTAAAACATTGAGCAAGAGGATACAAGGGTGACTATGAAGTGATTTCTATTCTGAGAGGCTCATATGCTAGCTCAGGACTCTCTAAGTCTGCCGTGCCAGCCATAGCAATACTATAGTGTGGGTGGTTTTAACAACAGAAATTTGTTTTCTCACAATTGTGGAGCCAGGAAGTCCCAGACCATGGTTCTAGCAGACTCAGTTTCTGGTGAGCGTGTCTTTCCAGCTTGTAGATGGCTGCCTTTTCTAGCTTGTAGATGGCTGCCTTTTCTAGCTTGTAGATGGCTGTCTTTACATAATATTTCTTCTACATGCGTTCCAGGAGAGAGACTCTGGAATCTCATCCCCTTGATATAAGGACACTAGGATTATCAGATTAGAACCCCACCCTTATAAACTCATTAAATCTAATTTGCCTCCTTAAAGACTATCTGTAATACAGTAGAGGTTAGGAATTCAACATATGAATTTTGGGAGGACATAATCCAATCCACAGCAGGAGTCCATCCAGCCATGAAAGTACTGACCTAATGTTTAATTGGTCTGTAAATAGAGATAAATAAAGTGTGATAGCTACTTAGAGAAATTAAGAGATTAATTCTATCTGCAGTTTGGGGGCAGCTTCACAGAAGAAGCAGCAATTTAGTTGGTCTTACAATTTCCCAGACGTGGACATACAAATGATTTATTGAGGAAGTGCTTCCACGAGAAATTAATAAGGAAATAGCAGGTGCAGGGCAGGGAAAGGAAGAAAGCCAAGCATAGGGTGGGATTTCAGGCACAGGCCCACAGAGAGTAGCTTCAGTCTGACACTGCATAGGATGGAGTTCGAGTTCTGAGTGGGCCTGAGTCACAGAAGTCTGCACACTCTCATACCAGTGAGCCGGGGGTAAGGGCTGCTCTGGAGTTGGGTGAGGCCTTAAACTGATGGACCCTCCGGGATCTGCCCTGTTAGGAGTTGCAGGACAATTCTCTGAAGAGAGTCAGAGGTACAGGCTATTAGAAGCAAAGGACACTGAGCAGCACTGTATCTACACAGAGACTAGTATGCATGAACATCTCAGAAATGTGAAGGAAGGAATAGTAGGGATGTAACACAGATAGATGCCTTGAATATGGTCAAAGTGGTCAAGTGGTCAAAGTGTAAAAAGTTTTGGAAGCACTGATCCATTCACTGAAATCTCTAAAAATAGCTGTTGTTCAGTTAGATCTTACTATTTTAAGGACACATTGTGAAAACAGGTATAGAAGTTGGTAGTTTGTATACATGTTTACGATCCCATGTGGCCTCCATTCCTGGCCCAATGCTAGGTCTTTTTGTGCCTTTAGCTAAATATCTTGTTTCTTTTTGATCTTCTGGTTTCTCTTCTCTTTGGCTATGTCTCCAAACATTTATCTGTCACTTGTTCCACTGCCTACTTGACAAATTCTCACTTGAGTTTTAAATATTGAGTCAACCAAACTCAGGCTCATTACCTAGCATTTTGAGTTTCCTAACCTTTCTTATCAACTTCCTCTCATTAGTCTCAATTGTGTATAAAGTCCTAAATATATGTAGAATGCATTAGAAAGTGGTACCGGGTTGACTGAGGCAAATCAGGTTAATGGATTCAGGAGTCCCAAGCATGTTGGGTGAACTTCGGGCAGAGTCTGTGGGGATGAAGACATGAAAGAGCAAAACAAAGGGATGCAGGTAATGAAATAAGAAAACTTTAGGGAGATTTTCTGTGCTCTCAAAAATTACCTGTGTTTGAGTTTCCAGGGAAAGAAATTAGTCTCTATCAATGCTAATTGCATGCGGTAAAGGAGAAACTGAGTCTCCTTCATGCTTCCTCTGAAGTAAAATCTTAATCAACTCTACCCCAGCTACCCACATTTTTTCTATGTGTGAAAGCATGGATTTCAAAGTTTTTAGATTAAAAATATTTAATTATGGCAAAGGTACACGTGATGTCAAACAGTGTCAAAGTCACCGTGCTGACCACTTTTATGTGTATATGATATATGATAGTGTTAATTACTTTTCCTCTGTTGAATGAACAGTTGCCAAGACTCTTGCAACTTGCAAAACTGAAACACTATACCCATTAAGCAACAAATATTTATGTTCCCCCTGACTCACTGCCCTTGGTAACCATAATTCTGCTTTCTCTCTCTGGAATCAGACTGAATACTTAGCGTATCATAGATAAGTACGATCATGTTGTATTTGTCTTTTTGTGACAAACTTATTTCACTTAATGTAATGTTCTCATGGTTTATCCATAATATAGTATGTGTCAGAATTTTCTTTCTTGTAAAGGCTGAATAATATTCCATTTTTGTATTTATATATATATATATGTGTATGTATGTATGTTTTGTGGTATTAGAGATCAAACCCAGGGCCTTCACACTGAGCTACTTTCTTACCCCTTTTTATTTTGAGACAGAGTCTCACTAAGTTGCCTGGGTAGGACTAGAACTTATGGTCCTCCTGCCTTAGGCTCCCACGTGTTAGAATTACTGGTGTGTTTCACCTTGCCCAGCTTGTATATCAGTAGTTTTTTATCCTTTTGATCATCTTTCAGCTATTTTGAATAATGCTGTTAGGAAAATAAATCATATATTTTTTACAAATAGGTCTTTTGGAATATAGCCTTAGTTGATAGAAGCCATTATATTCTTTAATATTACTTAGGATATAGATTTAACAGTTAATGGTAATCTGAAAGCACATCAAGATATTTAAAAGCATCGAACACTTGTTTGATGGCAAGATTCTTTATTCAGCTATTTCTATATTTTATGTATACTATTTATGTTCTCTATCTTGGGCCCTAGAGCCCTAGTGATCATAATCTAGAAGGCTACTTTTAAAGATATTTAATATCTTGCTGCACTTCCAGATTACCATTATTTAAACAGTAATTAAATTATGTTTGGTGTAGTATTATTTATAAAGCAGAAAGCTAGTCTAATACATAGCACTGTGATTCTCAATAAACATTGAAATAAAAATTGATTAAGGATAACATCTTATCTAACCGGAAAATTTACTTAATCAGAACATGATAAACATTCCAATGATTACTGCAATTAGAAAGAATTGCGCTTCAAAGGATGTGAACTGTTGATTTAATCAAATTTGAAGGACTAAAATGGCATTCGTGTGTGGTTAAATTGGGGCAGAAAGTCCTCAGGCAGATGCAAGAACAACACGGTTTCAACTAGGTCCTTTCGAGGCTGTTCAACCTTAATACATTGGCGATTCTTTTAAGAAAGATAAATTCAGCAGTCAATTCAGCCAAGTTTCACCAACCTTAATCTTCGCTGTCCTGAATCCCTCCTCTTAGGAGTTTTGTCCCTTTTTTGGAATCTGTTAAGTTGCATAGTGAAGCCTTTTCTGTGTCATACACTCACTTGTGGTCCCAGGCCCACTGATGGCCTCGAGTTATATCTATGTAGCTGCTAAACAGGGTCACAGAACAGTCGCAATGAACGCAGAAAGTTGTGATTTTCTAAGTTACAGGGATAGCTTTGATGTGGGAGAAGGAATGTGTGATATTGGGTGAAATAGTGAAATTCAGACATTTAAATAAATCACTCGAGGAACTGCAACAGTTTCTGTTAGTCTCATTAACCAAAATCTCAGTGCCGTTTGAGTCACCACTGCATTCTTTTCAGATGTCAGGGTATTTATATTTGACCTGTAACTCCCTCCCCATCCCCAGCAAGAAATAATTATTATAATATCCCAATTTTATACTTCTGTGTTTATACTCTCAGTGTGAAAAACAGAAGAGCTGCCTTGCTGGATAAAAAATATGGGTTTTATACTTTCTATATCTTGGCACTCTACAAAATGGAGCATGAGAGATACACAAGACCAAAATGTGAAAATCAGAGAGAGCCTGCAGGCAAAGTCGGGAATGGTGGCAGTGAGGGCCGTGGCTTCCCCATGAAGTCCCATCCAGGAGACGGTAATATCTGTTCTCGCTCGCTCCAGTTCCTTCCAGAGGGATATAATTTTGTCACATGGGCACTGTCCACTAAACCAGCCTGAACAGACAGCGAGTTGTATGACTGTGTACATGGGCAAAGGATGCGGGAGGAGTTTGAGGCTGTGGTACACAGTGACTCCAAATGGGGAGAGATTTCCTGGAAACTGAACTCCAGCTGAAACCCAGGAGTTTAAAAAAGGTAAGAAAGTAAATGTCAGCTTATACCACGGGAATAAGTTATTGACAGTGGATTAGAGGGGAAAAAAATCATAGTAATTATCTACACATTCCTATCCACTATGTTTTCTTCATAATTTAATAATATATCTCCTAGGGTTTAAAATGTTTTTTCAATGCTCATATTTGTGTGTATGAAAACAGAATATTAAAAAATAAAAACATAAAATATAAAAAGTTTGGGTGTCTGTCTAGCTAGTTTATTTGCCTGCCTACCTTTTTTGGGTTCGCAAATCTCAATGGGAACCCTGTCAACTAATTTGTCACATGTTTCTTACCGATTTAAGAACTGCAAATGGAAGGTATTTACAAAAGATTAAGCATATCTTTTCTTTTTATTGTTTTCTTGTTTTCTCTACTTTGAAACTGTGTTTTTGCTTTTAGGGAAGACTTTTTGTTCCCTCTGTCTCTCCCCCCTCCCTTCCTTTCTTTCTCCTCCCTTTACTTCCTCCCTCCTCTTCCCCTTATTCTCTTCTTGTCTCTGAGCAATCCAACACTATATGGTAGAGACGTGTATGCCTCCTAGCATATAGGTTCTCAAGTAGAAGATAGCAGGTGATCATGGAAAACTATTACAGATGTCTTTACCTACAGATCTGGATTCAAGTTCTAGCTCTATTACTTATCAACTCTGTGATCCTGGGTAAACTGTTCTGCTTTTCTTTGCAACCTAAGTGTAACAATGTCTGTTTCATAAGATTATTTTATGGAATAATGAGATGATTGGTGTGAAACACTGGGTAAGCTGAAACATACCACACAAATTTAAGACATCAGCAATATAAAATTCGGAGGAGGTAAACTCGAAAAACATTAAGCAAATAAATTCCTATTCTGGGATGAAGAGTTTTGAAGTGATAAAATGAATAAATCTATGAATAATTTATTGAGAGATTCCAGATTATCTTCAAAGCATGATTTTATTAATCCTCACCATAGATCTTGAGGTAGTTACTATTCTACCATTTTACAGATATAGAAAAATGTTTAGTCAGGTGCCCTGGTGGTAGAATCAGTATTTAAACACTGGTCTAAACTACTATTCTATACTGGCTCTCAACTAGCTATTTTTGCAATAGGTTGTATTTCTAGGAACTCTAAGGAACTCTATAATCTATGTTAGGGTTGTCTAGGACAATTAGTGTTACTACCATTTGTCTAATGGCTAAAGTTTGTGACAGAGATTATGAAATTTTTGAGACTCAGAGCATAATATAATAAGAGGTCACATCCTTTCAAGGGCTTACTGCAGACACACACTGCTTTTAGTAACATTTATATATTGCTCATTTAATCTTTTTCACTCAAGGAAGTAAGGCGTACTTTGAAACTATCCTCATTTTACAAACAAGAAAGCCACAGTACAAGGAGGCAGAGTAACTTGTCAGAGTTACAAGGCTGGTGAGAGGAAAAACAGGGACTTACGACATCCGTGTGTTTCCAGAGGCCCACTACACTGTGTCCCCAGTGGTCTATGGCCAGGAAAACATCTCTTCAGAGTCCTTGATCTTGTAGTTCAGTGTTGATGTCATTCTTTACAATCACTAGGCATCCTGCCTCACACAATGTAGACATCATTGTGCTAAGCCCCTAGATACTTGGAAAATAAGTCGTATAGGAAGTGACTAAAATGGATGAATCCTGTACTTTTGCCTTTCCTCTTTACTTGTGCTCCTTAGGCAGCCCTACGAGTAGAGGGCATTAAGCACAGCCTTTGGAAGGGGACCTTGTTACAACTGTGCCGTAATGTTCTGGTGGGTGTCTCTAAGTCTTAGTTTTCTCATTTATAAAATAGAGATACAATACTTACTTAAAGAATTACTGTGAGGAATAAAGAGATCATTATGTAAAGTATCTCTCTTAGAGTAAATGACTAAAAAATATTGATTCCTTCTATTTTTGCTTCTATTGGAATGCATTCCAGTCATCTAAGCACATTAATGTTCTGTTTTTAAAAACCCTAAAGCCACCAATTCATCTGAATTTCTCAGAATGTCTGAAACCAAAGAATTTTTTTTAGGACATGCAAATAATGAGTGATCTTCACATATCTACCAATAGACAAACATGGGGAATTTGATGGTCTGGAGTACGGTCTCATGACAAAACTTACCTTATGATTAGTCAGACTATCTCAATAACTGAACAGTTTAGCTGACAGGAGCTACACTTATCATTAAAACTGTCAAAATAATTAGCCCAAACAAATCTGGGCTTGTTTTTAAATAAACTGGTATTCCCAGGAAGGATTATCTCCAGACCTGTAAAATATTTTTTGAGTGAAGAAACCTATTTCCTGAACAGAGGGCTGAAGAAGCCTCAAGGAAAGGGATTTTAACGGTGACTTTTTTTAAAGAATATATATCAATGTCTCTTCAATTTTGAAGGTTTTGGAGAAGAGTTGTTTTATATGGTGTGGGCACACAGTCTGCCTGCTCGGGAAGACTACAGTGAGAAGCACTCCCTTTTCAATTCTGGCCAAATCAAAGAAATTCAATTATGAAAGAAGAAACCCTGAGGGAAGTAGAGCTTTGCCAGAGTCAGGAGGAAAGCAGAGCAAAATTGGAGAGTTCTCATGCTCTCAAATTGTGAGGATAAAAGAAGAATTTAAAAAAGAAAGTAACCAGTAGAGATGTTGTTCCACTACCAGAGAAGAAAGAAAGAAAAAGGCCCCCAGACAGAGAAGCGGTGACTCTATGCCAACCCCACTTTGTCTAGCCATGGACTGTTATGATAAAAGGTCAATGCACAGAATGATTCCTGGACAACCAAATGTTGCGATTAAGGCTCTTATCTGGCATGGCCAGTTTACAAAAAAGAGATGAGTCATCTAGGACTTAATCTATGTCCATACACCAGATAAACTTTGTGTATTAATGAACTACATTAGAGTTAAGTAAAGGCCGCAGGCTTCCTGGACTGTAGGGAATAGCAGAAATTCAGTGAAAGCCGATAACAAAAGGAAAGCAGTGTGAAGACCAAGCAGTGGCAAGACTCATCCATCTCTTGAGACAACTACAAGGGGCAAATGCTGACACGGCGAAGAAAAACAGTGACAGGCCCTCAGCACAGTGAGAATCTGTGGTTGTGGTGGTGCTGGCATGGAGCAATGACAGCCTCTGGCCCCCATCCTACCCTGGGAATTGAACCCAGGGCCTTGGGCATGTTAGGTGAGGGCTTTTCCACTGAGCTAAGATCCTCACCCACAGTGACAATTTTGAGAGTAGAACTGCCCATGATTTTTGATGCAGCAGCTCATAGAAATTTCATTTTTGCAGAAAATACTTTTAAGGAAAAAATTAAAGTCTGTGTAACACTGACATTCATATAGGTAGTATTTTAGGGTATGAGTGATACTCCTTAAAAACAAGAAGAAATCTTAATTATCCCAATACTTTACAAAAACTGTTGCTAAATTTTCACGTCAGGCATTTCATATGCATGAGAGGCTTTCGAATAAAATCAATCCAGCTAGAATTAGAATCAGGAGTTACTAGTTTCCCCACATGAAAGCAACAGATTACCTAACTAAGAAGGACTTCATAAAGCATTTCTTGTTCACATGTCTTGAAAGAGAAAAATATGGAATTCTAAGTAAAGGTGAATTAACTAGAAAAACTTCCTGCCAGGTGAAGAAATTGCTCTTAAAACGACAGTTGGCTGGGAGATTCGTAAGAGCTTTGAGATACTGCCGTAGACATTTGGATACCCTTTGGAATACTAAGTCCAGTTTGTTGACCAAACACATTTAACACTTTCTGTCAAAAAGTAGGATTGCTCATCTCAATATTTATCCAGTTGGGAAAACAGGTCTGACATGCATGAAATTCAACAAAGTTTATTCTGGTGAAGGTACTGATATTTAGAGATGCAACAGTCACATAAAAATTAATAGACTACAGTTTCTATCAAGGAGACTAGGAGGTGTGCTTGATTTGAGTTTCTTAGAAAGTAGGTCAAGTTAAACTTTAAGAACATACCTTGAAGAATATACTTTCGGCAGAGCTATTGACAGAAAGATATTAAAGTCTGCCTGAGGTGATAGAGTGATCACTGCTAATGTACTTCCTGGAGGACTCCCTGAAAGAAAAATAAATCAGCTGTGATAAATTACAACCAGTTCATCCTTAGAGTACTGGATAGGCTAAGTTTTCGGGGAAGTTTGATCTCAGGTTTCCATGCCATCAGTACAACTCCAGTAACTCAGTAATATATGAGAAGTCCACTGTCTTAAAACCAAGTAGTAAGCATGCTGAATTTGAATTAAATTTATAGTTATTTCAGTTAACCTTTGCTGTATAACAAACTACTTTAGATTTAGGAACTTAAAACAACAGCTATTTATTTGACTTTCAATTTCATAAGTCAGCTATGTGCTAGGCTCAGCTGGGCAGTTCTCATTCTCATTAGTCTTGGCTGGTGTTACAGGCTAGGTTGTGTGCTACCCCCAATCCCCCCAAATTATGTTTAAGCCTTCTGCACTATTGTTGTTATTGAAAATATCCTCCAAAAGGCTCATTGCATTGGAGCCTTATTGCTGATAGGATTTTGAAGTGATTGAGTCATGAGGGCTATAACTGTATCAGCAGATTAATACACTGATGAGATTGGACTGATGACATTGTTGGAAGATAATGGAAATTTAAGAGGTGGAGCTTAGTTGAAAGAGGTGGGTGATAGAGACAAGACCTTGGGAACTATGTCTGATTCTATCTCTTCCTTCTTGGCTCATATTTGCTCTCTGTCCCTCCTAGTGTCATGAGGTGAGCAGCTTTTATGCCACATCCTTCCACCATGATGCTTCTATCTGGAAGCAGTTGAACATGGACTGAAACCTCTGAAACTATGAGCCAAAATAAATCTTTCCTTCTTTAAATTGATTTTCCCGGGTACTTTGTCACAGCAGTGAAAGGCTGAGTAACACAAAGTTCTAAACTTCAGTGCCTCAGATTGTTATGGTATTTGGAGATATGGTCTTTTAGAAGTAATAAAGTTATCATACCCTTAAGTGAAATAAGTTAGACACACTTGTTTAAATACTGCATTGTTTCTCTGGTGTGAGAAACTGAAAGTGTAAATAAGCACTAAAATGTATTATATTGGGAAAGGGAAGAAATTGTTCAAATGGGAAGGGAAAGAAGGGGGTAGGGAGAAAGGAACGAAAGGAGAAGATTAAAAAGAATAGAAGGAAAAAATGGAAACAAAGCATTTGTAAATAAGGAGAGATGAAGGGTGGAAAGGAAGGGAGAGGGATGGGAAAAAAAAGAAGCAGCAAGATATATTTTGTACAGGTACAAATTCCCTACAATGAATGTTATCATTATGTATATCTAAAATGTACCACAAAAATAAAACTGAAAAAAAGTAATTAGGGTGGCCCCTAATCCAGTGTGACCGATGTCCTTACAAGAAGAAGAAACTGAATAGACTTGAACAGAGGAAGATAACAGAGGGAGATGGTGAAGAGGATACCATGTAAGCTTGAAGTCAGATGTCTGTAAGCCAAGGAGAGAGGACTGGAGCGCACTCTTCCTTACCACCCTCAAAAGGATCCAACACTACCACGTCTTTGTTTCAGAGATCTGGCTCTACAGCTGCAAGAAAATATGTTTTAAATCCTCCAGTGGATGGTGTTAGTCTTTGTTACAGCAGCCCTGGCAGATGAGTACAGCTGGGCTCTGGCCAGCCTGTGACTGTGAGGTTTCATCTGGAAAATGTCAAAGACTGGGGTCGCTCTCCATGTGGTCTCTGTCTCTCCGGCAGTCCGGCCATGCTCACTCATGTGGTATTTGCAGATTTCTAAGAAAGCAAGAGCAGATGCTCTAAGATGTCCTGACTCAGAACAAGTGCGACATCACTCTTACCATATTCCATTGGTCAGAAGAAGACTCAGGGCCAGGCAGGTCCAATGGGTAGGGAAGAAGACTCCATCTCTTGGTGGCAGAGATACAGGACACTATGGTCACTGTGCAGCCAGAGTGACTGCTTGAGACTATAGCACTAAAATTCTTTCATGCTCCAATATCAATTCTGGAAACTCTCCACAAAGGGAACTTTCTGTTAAAATCATATAGAGGTCAATAGCCAACTCAAAGTGCTAGGTTGTTGAATATCTTCGATGACTTTAAGAGTATTATATCCCTATAAACAAACCTGTGTGTTTCAAGCACATGCTGACATACAAGATTGGATCTCTGGTTTAAAAAGAAAGCTAAATCTCTGCTAGGGACTTATGAGATATTAAGTTTTATGGAAAGAATTAAACAATTAAAGGCACCATAATAAATCATTACCTGATGAAACCTGCCTTTCTCCAGTGCAGATCCTCGAAAGCAGAGTTTTCTTGCTTCCTTGCCACACGAGAGACTTCTGGAGCCTTTCGTGTTACCTTTTAAAGTGTTTTCTGGTGATTGATAATTACTTCATCCATTTACCTTCTGAATAAACATATGCTAAGGGCCTTGCAAGATTCCAAAAATACAGCAGCGAACAAAATAGACCTGACTCGCTTCTCACAGAACTTTAGTAAAGAAGCAAATAAAAAGTTAATAGGAGCCCACATAAAAACAGAATTAAAATTATAAAAATTTCTTTGACTATAACATAAAGTGTGCAATAAAAGATTACTCACTCAGTGAGTGTGTATTAAGTTGCTTATTAGGAACCAGCTAATGTGCTAGGTCCAGGGAATGCCAAGGTGAATGAACCAGACCCTTCCTTTTCTTTTTCTTACTTACGAGAGAATGATCAGAAGACTAATTAGTTAATTAAAAACAAAGATTCATAAACATTGCAACTTGTTATAAGTACATATATTCCTACCCATAAAACACATTAACTAGAAAATAAAAAAAAGAGATAAAGTGGGGGCCAGCCCTAGAGGCTGTGATCTGATAAGGCTTTGAAGAGAAGGTTGATATTTAAGCTGAGACGAAGATGAAAGAAACTAACAATTTAATAAGAAGTAGACACTGTTTAGGCAGAGAAACAGGAAAAGCAAAGCCCCAGGGGTTGAAAGACCTTCATGTGACAGGGCAGGAATCTTTACAGAAGAACAGGGGCCAGCGCTGCAGGAGGCTCATGAGCCACGTGGAAGGAGAGCTAGGTCATATGGGCTGGGGGATGAGGTTTAGGCTTAATTCTAATGAAATGGGAAACCAGCAAAAGATTTTAAGCAGAAAGAAGCATGGCCTATGGTAGGAATGACATCCAGTGTGTGAAAGATGGATTGAGAGGATTAGAAATGGAAATAGGAAGACCTGAATTTCGCCACAGAAATTCAGGTAAAGAAGGACAGTGGTCTAGACCAGGGTAATGGGATGGAGGAATAGGGAACAGATGTGGGATTTAGTGGGACGGCTTGATGTGAAGTAGGGAAGGGAAGGGAAGG
>PVJO010022049.1:0-28596 GCA_004026905.1 Hystrix cristata | reverse complement strand
TCCTCCCACAGGACAGGTGGCTGCGAAGTTCTTGCCCAGCTCTCTGATTTCTACCAAGTGCTGTGTCACTACCACTACAGAAGTAGACGCTGCTGTCTTCAGGATGGGCGCTGGTCACTGTCAGATTTGAATATGTCATGTCCGGGTGGCTGATGGGAAACTTGGCCTCAGGAAAAGCCTGTTCATATGAGGCTTTGAAGCCCACGTTAGAAGTTGCCATCAGCACCAAGCTCACTTTTGGGGACTGACGATACCAGAACACAACTGAGGCCTGAAAGCCCTCAAAGCGACATTTGATCGTCACAGAGGATCCACTCTTACAGACGGCCCTCCTTGGGTCCTGAAGGACAAGAGCGCCAAGTCCAGCACCTGCTGAAACAGAGGACAGAGGGACAAAAGTGACCAGCAGGACCACAGTCAGACATGACCTGAGTCAAACAGAACCCCAGAAGATTTAACGTTTCTCTAGCAACCTCCCTGGTCCTCTGAAATGCTACATATGCTTTTATTTTGTATAGTCAGCTTCTCAGAATCCCTCTAACTCCCACTTCCCCTCACTAGCATTTCACTCTTTGCACTTTTTACAGCCTAGATGCTCCGGCTCACTCCAATCAGTACAGAGGGTCCACAAAGCCTGAGCACTACTTGACTCTTTACACCACACACACACACACACACACACACACACACACACACACACGCAAATCTCCAGCTGAAATGAGGCCCATACTTGGTCCCAGAAGCCACAGAAGCATCAGCATCTTCAGTGCTGTCCTCACGCCACCTTCTCTTGGGGAAGGTCTCAGAATGCTCTATATTTTCTTTCCCCTCTTCTTCAGGGCTAATCTCTTAATCCTGGCGCTGAAATCTGCCCCCTGGTGGTGGCCTTTGCCAAGGATGCAAGTTACATCCCTCTCCCCATCAAAGAACTATATCTTGTGTAAGGTGACACCTCAATATAACTTGCAAATGCATGGAAGATGCACTGAGACCCAGAGTACTGAGATGATTTTAGTGAGATTCTCATAAAGAAAGGATGTTTGTTTGAGCAGTAAATGTCATTATGGTTCATTCTTAGCTTTTTGTACCATGTCCTCAACGTCTTCATGCCAAGGCCGTCAGGATTGTCAGCCACCAGGACGACAGGTTGGCGGTGCCATGTCATCACAATGCCCAGCTACAGTGTCTATGTTCCCTCATGGCCATGAGACCAACTTTCTCTTCTTCTCGACGAGGCAGTTACCTCATGAGTGTCTCATGTTACTTTCTTCAGATACTGATGGGTTTACTTAAAAACTTCTATCAATATTTATTTATTTACCTTGTGCGTCTTTGTGTCAAAGAGGTTTGGACAACGATTAACTTAAAATCCTATTACTTTAATAGAGTTCATACTAAGTATTGGCCGGTGGAAATAGGTTCTAGAAGCTTTAGGAAATTCATTATGAAGTGAACACCCTGGGATTGTTGACTCAATCTAGAAGAGGTATAGTAATTGCAAAGACCTCACCGTGTTTTTCCCAAGTGTGTTCTCCTTTTTACACCAGGCCTCTGGTTGTGATTTTCCTTCGTGTTTGCTTCTATTTTTCTGGGGTGGCTGGCTGATGAAGTCGGGACTACGACTTGACTCAGCAGATTATGGGAGGATCCCTGCCACCAGCAGAGGCTTTCCAGAGCATTTCCAGAGCGGTGGGCACGAAGAGCCGCAGAACGTCCCCGGCTCCCTGCATCAGGCCTCTTCGCAGTCCCTCTAAGGCACGGACTGTTGCACCTGCCACGGGGCCAGCTCGGCTCAAGCTCCTGTTCATCCACCTTCACTCCAGCTGCTTAGATTTTGTTTTGCTGACTATGTGTTTGGATATTTTCTTATCTAGCTTCTCCCCAGACTCTATCAAGTCTGATTCCTATTTTATATTTTTCTTCCTTAATGCTCATAGTGGTTTTTCACCCTGGATCGAAGCTTAACTCACATAACTTGCATCACTATTGACTCTGACATATGCTTAACGGGTTAGCCATAGGCCAGGCCATTTTGTCAGTGGTCAGCACGTGCACTAAGGCCTCATTTTTGAGACAATTTCAACATCGCTTCCTTTCTTTTTATGCATATGATGAATTTTCGTGGTGTCTCGAGTGCTTTAATGCTTTCTGCACTGTTTGGAAAGGAGACAGAAGGGAAAGTCGGAGCCTTGGCGTCACCAGGCTGGGGCACAACAAAGCCTTAGTGTTGGGTTCTGGTAGCCCCCAAAAGCATCATACATCTTCGCTACCAGAAACCGAGGCTATGTAGCGAGGGATTATATTTAACAATGCAAAGGTGTTTCAGGATGGACGCTTCTTCTCTGAGTTGGTATATAGATTATCAGGTAAATAAATATTGAAGATTTCTACAGGAAAATGGTAAGTATAGATGATGGTAAATATGGACCGATAGTATTCCCATTAAATATTGGTAAAACAATGATACTTCTAATTATTGTAATTGGATCTAAAATCCTGACTGTCCAAAGTATTGGAAAGCAGGAAAACAGGGAGAAAATGTGGTAATTGTTCTCAAGCGATTCTTGCCTCAGGAGAATGGTGAAGATAAAACTCATTCCAAGGTTTTGTTAACATGATGAGATTTCATGGTTAACTAGAAATAAAAGAGAGAACGAAAAAATAATTAAAACAGATTGAAATAAAAATAGATGTCATATTTCAAAGCAATCAAAGAAATAAAAACAGATTGCATATTTCTAAAAGGCAAATAAGTGAAATAAGATAAGAATCA
Source organism: Hystrix cristata (assembly GCA_004026905.1). Lineage (NCBI taxonomy): Eukaryota > Metazoa > Chordata > Mammalia > Rodentia > Hystricidae > Hystrix > Hystrix cristata. The sequence goes on along the minus strand of PVJO010022049.1, from coordinate 25,823 downwards.
ACTGGAATAAAGTCAACAAGAAGGGAAGAAATACCCGAAAAAATAAATGTGCAAAGTAAAATAAATAAATCCCAACTTGTTAGCAATCACATACTATAGAAAACTCTACAGTAATATATTTTAAAAAAATACTAACCTAACTGTGTAAATCCTCAGGCTAAGTGCAAAACGTATTATACACTGTTGATAAAATACCCACTTGAAGAGTAAGAACACTAACCATAAGGGAAATGGAAAACAATGCAATGATCAATCATCTCACTATTGATTTCTACAATTTTCATACGTGTTTATTACCCATTAAAATATTTCCTTGAAAGCAAATGAGGACAAAAGAAAGATAAATACAGAAAAGTAGAAAGAGCAATATTAGAAAACACTTTTATTAAGGAAATAGCTTGCCCAATAGTAGCAAAGAATTTAAATTACCCTAGTACAGCACTCAGTCTTCAAAGATGCCACGTGATGAAACACAGCTCCTAGCCTCGTGAATGCGCTTCTGGAGTCTGAGCTGACCAGAGAACCAGGCCGGGGACGCTTTGCATCTTCCAGACTCGGCCTTAGTATCCCTGTGGACACCACCTTGGTCAGCTGAGGACTGGCTTGTAGAAAATCGAACTGCCGTGTTGTGATTCTGACTACCCCAAGGCCACCAAGCAGTAAAGAGCCCCGTCTAATCCCTCCAAAGAGCCATGTGAGGAGACAGCCATGTGGCCAGCCCTTAGCTGCTCCAGCTCACCCATGGGAGTGGTAGACATGGGCACTTAGATGCACCATCTTAGATGCTCAGCCCTCCTCAGCCTTCGGATGTCCAAGCCCTGGTGACCACTACACTAGTGTCCACCTGAGACTTGCCAAGCTGGGACCATTCGGCCCACAGAACCAAGGTAGACGTTAATAAATTGTTATTTCAAATCACTAAGTTTCAGGGTAGGTTGTAACACAGCAATAGATGATTGAGACACAGTTGTCGTGATTACATTTTCTAACTCAGGTATAAAATACATGTAACTCATTGGGAAGATGTTAAATATTCAGCCCAATGAATCTTGCAGACAAACACACTCATCTCGGCATAACCCAGATCAAGATAGAGAACATCTCAGAGTTCCAAAAGTCTCACCCCACCCACAGGAGATCAAAGAATGTCCATTGGTTCGTGTTACCCACGGTTCTGACTTCACACAGTGATACCCATTTGTGGTGAGCATTTTCTGTTCAGCATTAGCCTTGTGATCTTCATCCAAGTCCCTGCAAGTCACCTTTGATTTTGTTCTTTGCTGTCTTGTTTTGTTACACAAACACAGCACAGTCTATTTATCCTTTGCACTGTTGACTGAGGTGGGGTTTTTCCATTTGTGACCATCATTAATAAAGCTACCATAATGGTACCTTTTTCTCACATTTTATATATTTTTCTGTGTTCTAAGAATTCTTAACTATTTCTTGAGTTTTTAGACAGCTGACAGATTGGCTTTCTTTCAATCTATGATTATTTATGAAATCAAAATTAGAGTTACAACTTCTGAAACATCCCCATCACCTCCTCTGCTCACAATCAGATGCAAGGTGGACCCTAAAGATACTTCTATGTATAGCCGTGTGGTTCTCTCTCATCCCATCTCCTCACATGTTCATTGGAAATTATGTTTCCTCTAATAAATGTATGTTACACTTTTATGGGACCATAAAGGTCTACAGTCAATGTAATTTTTCTTTTGTCTTAGGAAAGGTCTTTTACAAAGACCTATCTCCTCCCTTCACTTGTCTTCTTCTAGCTTCTGACAGAACTTTCTAGGTCAGCAGAAGAGCCATGTTGTCTGCAGTCTACCATGCAGGTTCCCTTTGTTAATCGCCTTGACCTTCGTCAAGAGTGGCTTGAGTACCTTCTCCAGTGGTGCTTTAGGGGTGCTCTGTGCCTCAGTGCACAGGGTGCCCCTCCTGCGTGCCAGAGCTTCTCTCTCCCATTCATTGGTCAAGAAAAATGTGCAACCAGACATCAGACTCTTCCACGAGTGACTTTCTCAGCTCAGCTGCCATATAAGTCTCCACATCCCTGGTCTAGCATATAAGAAGACGGTGCCAAATACTGCTGAATGAAGAGATGCCAATGTTTGCCCTAGAAAACGCATGGTGATTTACGTCATTCTCTTCAGATGTGGCTACAGGATCATATGTAGATTTATTCCAGAACACACGACTAGCATGTGGCAGATTCAACACAAAGGTCCAAATTTTATAATCTTCAGGGACATTTTCATTTCAGTGGTCCTCTTTATAGGCTCAATCCTACTCCCATTTTTCTAGGTCTCAGACAATATACATCCTCTGCACTATCAGATTCCTCTCTCCTCTCCTCTCCTCCTCTCTCCTCTTCTCCTCCCCTCCCCTCCCTACTCCTCTCCTCTTCTCTCCTTTCCTCTCTTCTCCCCTTCCCCTTTTCCCCTTCCTCTCCTTTCCCCTTCCTCTTCCCCTCCCCTCCCTTCCCCCTCCTCCTCTTCCACCTCCTCTCCCCCCTCCTCCTCTCCCCCTCCACCTGAGATGGTGCGGTTTCCACCCCCTACACCTCCTCCCACAGGACAGATGGCTGCAAAGTTTTTGCCCAGCTCTCTGATTTCTACCAAGTGCTGTGTCACTAGCACCACAGAAGTAGATGCTGCTGTCTTCAGGATCTGCGCTGGTCACCGTCAGATTTGAATACGTTAGGTTCGGGGTACTGATGGGAAACTTGGCCTCAGGAAAAGCCTGTTCATATGAGGCTTTGGCTTTCACGTTAGAAGTTGCCATCAGCACCAAGCTCTCTTTTGATGACTGACGATACCAGAACACAGTTCTGGCCTGAAAGTCTACACAGTGACATTCGAACTTCACAGAGGATCCAGTCTTACAGATGGCCCTGCTTGGATGTTGAGAGACAAGAGCACAAAGCCCAAAGCCTCCTGAAACAGAGAACAAAGGGACAAATGTGGCCAGCAGGACCAGAGTCAGTCAGGACCTGAGTCAGACAGAACCTCATTAAACTCAGCCTTCCTTTCACCTTTCTCTGCTTTCTGGATAATCCCACTTCCCCCTCTTGTGCAATCCTCTCGTGTTCCCTGGCCTCATAATCCCCACTCCCTCTAACTAGCGACAACTCTCAGCCCTTATCTCAGATAGCCCTATGGCTCCCTCTCACTTTGACTGAACTAACAACTCACAATGGCTGGGCCACCTCACTCACCTTAATGCACACGTGCGTGTACGGGCACACACACACACACACACACACACACACACACACACATCCGGGCCTGTAATAAAACTCATACCTGGCCCCAGAAGCAACAGAAGCATCAGCATCTTCAGTGTTGGCCTCACACCACCTTCTCAGAACAGACTTCACAGCATGCCCTCTGCCCCATTCTTTCATGCCTGATGTCCTCCTGGGGCATGCTCTCATCTGCCCCCTGCTGGTGGGCTTGCCAGTGATGCCATATCCATCCACTTGCCTATCAAAGAAACACTGCTTGAGAAATCCTCAGACTTCCCAGTCCAAATTCAAATGTGTAGAGGATACACTGAGACTTACACCAGTGAAATGCTTCCAGTTCATTTCTTACGTGTAACAAGGGAAATATATTTGAATAGAAGGGCATCATAGCAATTCTTAGTTTCTTTGCAGTATTGTCAATGTAATCACACCAAGGGAACTAACTCATGGTTGTTTTTCACTAGAACTACAAGTTCACACTCTGCGTTGACTATATGTGTCAACAGTGTGCAGGGCAGAGATTACGCAGGAGGGTCAATGTTTCCTCATAGTCATTAAGCAGACACTCGCCCACCTTCCAAATGAGGTGTTTACCTTTAAACCATCTCATGACAATTCCCCTTGTATGCCAATGGACTTAATATGAAAAATATTTATTTATCTATTTATCTTGCAAATATTTTGTAAAAGAGGTAATAGCATAATTCATTTGTAATTCTTTGATTGGAATGAAAGTCACAGTAATTATTGACCGGTGAAAATGAGTTGTAGGAGCTTTGGGTTACTCTTTCTGCTTTGAATACACCGGGATAATTATTCCTATAAATCAGTTGAAAATGTATAGCAGGTGCAAAAAGTTTTCATTTGTATAACAGCTTCTTGCTTGTGCTTTCACTTCGTGATTACTTTCACTTCATTGTTGTGAGCAGCCAAAAAAGGTATGATTAAGACTTGAGCCATCAAATATTTTTGTACTTAGTGAAAGAGTTTTTGTCATACAAACGTAACTCTCGCATCATGCTAACACTAGAACATCTAGTGAAGGAGGCTTGCTGTTCCTGTAGCTGCGTTTTTATTCTTTGTTGTGTTTTTGGCCTCATTGTAATGGAGCCACCTCACGCTATGACTGCACAAGTCTCTCTGGATGCCCTCTGGCCTATGTTATGCTCTATCTAGGAAGAAGTGACTGAAAGCCCCATGACTCGGGAGAAACTGTCCTATTCCTTTCGAGAGAGAGTCATCGTCAAGTATAATCATGGGTGTTTTATGATGATGTCAATTTAGCTAAGCACAAAATAAGTTTCTGAAAACTTCCTCACTGGTATGATTTGAGGTTGCAGTTGACCACAGGGTAGGGGTTACACAGATTACAAGGGGAAAGTATGACTATCATTGCTCTCAAGTGACTACTCGTTCAAGGACTGTAGAGGGAATATGACCAAAAGTGCCTGTGGATTCCCGTTTGTGCTTTTTCTGCTCCACATCCTGATGTCCGGACCTACTGCCAGCCTGCTGACTAACATGTCCCTGCATCACTGGGTCCTTTCTTGAAGACTCACAGAGCAGTGGGCACAGAGTCACCAGTCTTGCCTGGATCCCTGTACAACCTCCCTTTGTTGTCCATCGAGGCACAGATTTGCCTAACTCAGCACAAGCTCTTATTCATCCCTCTTCACCAAACTACTTAGGATGTTTTTCTAACTAGATTTTTTGGAAATTTACTCATCTAGCTTCTCCCCAAATTGGTCAAGCCTGATTCCTATAACAAATTTTTACTCTTTAGTGCTCCCAGTGGGTTTTCATTCCTGATCTCCCCTTAATTGACATAACTTTTGTGTCACTATTGATGCTGCCTTATGGATTACAGAATAGCCACAGTCCAAGTCACACATTTTGTCAAGAGCCAGTACATGCTACCATTCTTCTTCTTTGAGACTATCTCAATTTCAATCTAAAATGATTCTTGTTACGATTTCAATCTAAAATGTCCCCAAAAAGTCTAGTGTTCAGAGGTAAATACTTTGGAAGGTGATTTGATCACAAGAACACAACACCCATCAGCAAATTAGTCCTTCGATGAGTTTATAGCTGACTGCTGTTTGGATGTAGAGACTGGTTGGATGAGTTAGGTCCCTGGGAGTATGACCTGGAAGAGTATGTTTTTGTCCTCAGCTTGCACCTTCTCTCTCTCGCTCTGCTTTTTGCATGCCATGACATGAACAGTTTTCCTCCTTCAGGCCCATCTACCACTCTGTTTCTGCCTTGGAGCCTGCTGACCATGGACTGAACCCACAGAAATGATAAGCCTAAGTAAACCTCTCCCCCTTTAAATGGTTGGGGTTGGATACTTTTTCTCAGTAATAGGAAAGTAGCTTTCTTTTATTCTATGTGATGAGTTTTCTTGGTGTGTGTGGGAATTTAATATCTGGAGAGTCATCTGGAACGTAAATAGAAGTTAAAGTCAGAACCCTGGGAAAACAGAGCTGTGGCACAAGAAAAGCCACAGCCACATTGGAGTTTTATAGCCTCTAAAAAGGCTCTACATCTCTGTTTAGCGTTTATCTGTTACAAGGAATTGAGAGCATGTGGCAAAGGATTATGTTTGACAAGTAGAGGCAGAACATAATGCATCTTCTTTCAGCTCTGAGTTTGCACACCTATATATTAAAGATTTGTAGAAGGAAAATGAGAGTATTGTGCTGATCAATTTCCCATTGCTGTGACAAATATCTGACATGTGCAACTTAAGAGAAGAGGTTTATTTCTGCTTATAGTTTCACTGAGTTCAGCCTGTTTCTGTCTCTAAAACAGAAACAGAATGGCAGAATGAAATGCTGGAGAAAAGCTGTTCATTTTACGATAGTCAGTTAGTAGAAAGAGAACATAGGAGCTGGAGACAAAAATATACTTTTCTAAGTCGAAATCTCTGTGACTTTCCCCTTCTAAAAAGGCCCTACCTTCAAATATGAGATGTTAGGGAGATGTTTTCCATTTCAACTATAAAATTCCACCACTGACCCCCCACCAAGACTCACACCCATTCCATTGGGCAAAATCTGTTTAGTCCATCTTTAAGAGTAGACATATTTTTTAAGAATTCTAGCATTGCTGAAAAGTCTAAGTGTAAAGTCTCCTCTGAAACTCAAGAAAAACTCTCAACTCTGAACCCCTATAAAAATCAAAAGGAAGTTAAGTACTTCCCACAGCCTCCATGACCCCATAACTCTTGCATCCTACATGCCTGTAAAACCAGCATAACACAGATAACATGAAGGTTAGCTGCCAGCTCAGGCAACAGCCAGCCCCCTTAAATAGTGGTTTCAGAGGTCTCTGAGTATCTGGATGGCTGAACACTATAAAAAATACAGGAAACCAATTCCTTAGGCAGCCCTTCTCAAGCATCAGGGCCTCTTGCTCTCTTCTCACATGAAAACTGCAGTTTCCTACCATTGAGCCTGGGAGGAGTGAGATCTTGCTGGTTCCTAAGATGCCTTCAAACATTTTTCCTATTGTCCTGATGCAAATACTTGGCTTATTTTTTTAATACTAATCTTTTCAGCAACCATGTTCTCCCCTGACCCAACTTTGCAGGTGCTTCCTTTCTGACAAAACTGCAAAAATTTTACATTTGCTTCTTGCTCCTGGTTTTCACTGTAGATATTGCTAAAAGCAGCTAGCAGCATCCATGTGACAGCCCAAATGTTGGGCTGCTTTGAAATTTTCTCCTCCAAATTAATTAGTTCACTATCCTTAATCTTGGTCCCCTACCGAGTCCCAGGATATGGGCAAAATGAAGGCAAATTTTCTGCTGGTGTGTAACACACATGGGCTCTACTCCAACTGCTACTGGAGTCCTTGTTCCCAAGTGAAAGCTCCTAGGCTGGCCTTTACTCTTTGCATTTCTATTAGAATTCTGGTCTTCTGAGCTCCGGCTAGAATCTCCCATCAAGCTAAGTTTACGGCATTCTAGGGCTTCTCTAGCCAGCATCTCTAAACTTTTCCAGATCTTTCCCACAAAGTAGTGCCAAAGGCTGTCACATGGATGCTACTAGCTGCTTTTAGCAGTATCTACAGTGAAAATCAGGAGCAAGAAGCAAACCACATAATCTCGTAGAACGACAAAAATGACCCCACTCTCAATACCCATAACATGTCTTAGCCACGTTCCCATCACTGGAACAAAATACCTGACACCTGACACTTGAAGAGAGGTTTATTTTGGCTCATATATTCAAGGAGATCAGTCCATGTTTGGCCAACTCCAAGGCAGAAAAGGCCTGGTGGAGGAAAGCCATTCACTGCATAGCTTCCAGGAAGATGGAGAGAGAAAGGAGGATCCAGGGATAAGGATATACCCTTCCAAGTTGATCTCAGAGATCTGCTCTTTCAAACCAGGCCCTACCTCCAAGTGTGAAACTTTTAGAGAATATTTTAGATCTAAGTAATAATAATCATAGACAATGGCAAACATATAGTGAAGTCATTTTGATTAAATATTAGTAAAACTATGGTATGTTTAGTTATTATATTTTGATTTGAAATTCTGACTATGGAAAATAATAAAAACCAGGAAACTAGGAAGTGTAAAAAGGTGTTAATTTTTCTCAAGATGACATATGCTTTAGAAGAATGTGAAGATAAAATGAATACCAGATTTTGTTAACATGATACAATTTTGTAGTTAATCATAAAAGAACTAAAAAATAGACTGTACATTTTTGGAAGGCAAAGTAATACAATGAGAAAAAAATCAATAAAAAATGAAATAAATAAAAAACCAGGCAAATAATTGTGCAAAATTAAATAAGAGCAGTAAACCCAAAAAATTAAATAAGAGAAATAAATCCAAATGTATTAATAATCGCATACTACAGAATTCTCTATAGTAATATATTTATGAAAATTGATGGAACTTCTAGTTGTATAAATTATAAGCATAAATTAAAAATACGTTACATTCTCCTTATATAATACCTACCTAAATATAAAAAAACTAATCACCAAAATGCAAATCAACATCACAATGAATGGCTATTATCAAAAAGACAAAGATAACAAGTGCTGGTGACAATGTGTAGAAAGGAAATCCTTACACACTGTGAATAAGAATGTAAATTACTACAGTCACTATGAAAACCGGAATGGAAGCTGCTAAAAAAATTGAAACAGAATTACCATAGCTCTGGTAATTCCACTTCAGGACACATATCCCAAGGGAACAATAACATGCTGTATATTTCAAAAGGTAAATGAAAGGATTTTGAACATGTTCACCATAAAAAAAATTGATAAATGATTGAGGAGATAGCTATATTTAACCTAACGCAATTATTAAACAATGCATGCATGTAGCAAAACATCACATTGTTTCCCATTAAGATGTACATTTTTTATACTTTTGTGTAAACACAGAAAGGTAAAAAAAAATTAAACAAATATTATTTTTGAACAAAAGAAAGCAGCTTACAAAACAATGTCAAAAGACTCAAATTACCATAGTATGGTTTGGTTTTAAACCTCAAAAAACTGACAAAACTCAAATTCCAGCACTGACCTTCCCGTGAGTGTTCTTTTCTTGAGCCTGAGCCAGCCAGAATGTGACAGAATAATGCTGTCTCTCTTTTTGGCTGGGACACAGTAGCCTTGTACATTCCATGCGGGTTATTTGAATTCTGACTTTTAGCAAATTCAACTGCCACGTTGTAATTATGACTCTTTGGAGGCCAACATGCTGTGCAGAAATCCCACCTAATCACAAAATCTGTGCGAGGAGGTGCTTATCTGGTCTACCCCCGCTCCAGCCTTCCTAGGTGAGCACCACAATGATCATGAAGCATCGTCTTGGCATTCCAGCCTAGTGAAGCCTTCAAGTGCCGCCAGCCCCAGTGACTACATGACTACAACCCTGTGAGAGGCCGCGAGTGAGACCCGCCCAGCTGGACCCATTCAGACCCACAGAATAATGCAGATGATAATAAATTGTTACTTCAAATCACGAAGTTTGGGGGTATTTTGCAGCACAGAAATGGTTGGCTGGAGTATAGTTGTTGTATTTTAAGCTTCCTAGATGAGGTAGAAAATACTTGTAATAGGCTGTACAGAGCTCTACATTCAATCCACTCAAATGAGCACACTCATAAACTCCACTTCGATCAAACTATAAAATATTTTCAGTTCTAAAACCTTCTACTCCCCCTTTGCCAGGTAAACAAATAATGTCCCCCATGACATCCACTGTCCTGACTTCCTACATTTGTGCTTAGCTCCTTTTAGTCAACATTATGCTTATGATTTTTATGCATTTGTTGCAACTCATATTTGATGTTTTCTGCTGTACCATGTTTTGTTACACAATGAACCCAATCTACTTATTCTTTGCATTGTTGATGGAAAGTTGGGTGTTTCTCAATTTTGGGCCAATAAAGCTACTGTAACTACTTTTTCTCACATATTTTATATCCTTCATCCTAAGAATTCTAGATTATTTCTTGAGTTTTCACACAGTCAACAAATTGGCTTTCTGACTTCCCTAATTTATGGCTATGTCCAATGGGCTTTCAAATTGAGCAATTCGGCTTGATGTTTTTCTTAGCGGATTTTCTATTTTCTAGAAAAATATCTGCAACTGGATACTTTATAAAGAAAAGAGATTTAATTGACATGATTGTTCTGGAAGCTGGGAAGTCCAAAGTCAGGCGTCTGCATGTGGTAAGGGCCTCCTGCTGCATCACCTCATGGCAGAAAGAGGGGAAGTGGGCCTGTGTGAAAGACAGGGGAGCAAAGGGGAACGGTCACTTTGTAACAACCCAACTCTCTTGATAATTAACCCACCCTGCTGGAACTATGCTAGGTCTTTCTTGAGAACACTTCCACGTGACTCAAACACCTCTTAAAGGATCCACTGCCTCTTAAAACTAGTATACTCAAGAAATATTACACTTCTCTATTATAATTTTGTGCAAATTGTCCTTTCTAGTTAAAAGATGTAATTGCCCTTCAAAACTTGCTAAGGGAACATGCAGCAATATTTACTATTTTTAACTTTCTTGTCTTTCGAACCTTCAGATATTTCTCTTACAATCTGGTGGTGGTTGTGGGGCTTATGCTAAAACCTACAGAGTTCTTTTCAGTATTAGCTCTACTCTGAAAAAGCAAATGGTTCAAGAGTTTTGCGGTAGAATTTCCAAGGTCTATTTAAATCCATTGGATTTGCTTTATAAATTCTTCAGGTGAAAAGACAGAACATGTGCCCCTTCTACTCACACCCATGAGAACAGGATTGCCCATCTCTTGCTGTCCTTGCTTTAATTTTCTTTTTCACTGAACGGATGGTCTTACCCTATCCCATCCCCTCTGAGATGGCTGCTGCACAGCGAGTAGGTAGCTCTCTAGGGCTGTCCCTCCCACTGCTACGCGTCCAAGGTGGCCTCACCCAGCACAGAGAACAACTTGTATGCAGGCATGTGAACGTGATCTGGACGTTCACAGTGAAGTGTGTTAGAACCAGCCTATGTCCAGTGGTTTCCTGACTATTTTCAGAGAACTCAGGTTTTGTGACATTGGATTCGTCATTATTCCACATTTCAGGGTGTTTTAGTTCTGATTTGGAAGTGATTGTCTCCTTTCCATCTCTATGGGCCCTTGGTCTCCACAAGACTGCATGAATCAAGCTTCCAAAGAACATGTGAGAAGAAATCCAAAGCTAAGCACAGAATGCAGGAATGAATTAAAAGAGGATACATGGAGACAAGCCTGTATACTCTGCTCAGGGACTCCAGAAATTCTTTGTCCCAAGATAGAAAGGATCACATAGCAGAACAGATTAGAGTACTTTCATGCTTTTGAGAATATTTTAAAACGCGTTCCAACTAGCACTTTTAGTTGTATGCAGCAAATGAAGACCATCATGTATTTCTAGAAACAGAATTATGTAATCAGATAAATATACAAAAACAAACACAGTACCAAGCGTCAGCATCATAAATCTTCTAATTCAGTATGGACATAACGAAGCACAGAGGAAGAGAACATACAGGTGATATCAAGTTCATTTGGACAGGTTCGCTCACCACCTGCATGCTCACCTGTCACTCTGATGTTTCTCTGAAGTCCGAGTCTCCCTTCTAAGGACCAGGCACAGAATTACTCCAACCACCTAATATGTCTATGCAGAGATCTGCTGACTGCCCCTAGAAACAGGAATACAATTTTGTTTAACATCTTCACTTTCATTAGTTCTTCTGAATTTTCTCTCATTGCCACATGGAGAGGGGGTTCACCATCTTTCTTCCTGATGTCACCCCCTCAGGCTTTCCTTTCATAGCGCCAAAGTCCGTCTCTCTCTTTGGGTGCTTGCCCATGAGGTAAAGTGCTATTCTTCATTCCAGTCTCACGCAGAATTTGCCTTCTCTTCAAAGTCCTTCCTGGTGTCACCAGACAGAACCAGCCACGTCATTTCCTCTGCTCTGCTGTCACCTGTGATTAAAGCACACACAATGCTGTGACTCTGGTACTTGCTCTGCATGTCTCTCTCCTCCCTCCCCCACCAGGCACTTCATATTTGTCTGAAGGAAGGGATACTTCTTTTTCCATTATTGCCTGCTAGAGTTCAGTAACAGAAGAAAAGCTCGGAGTTGTATAATTAACCACTCTGTCCCCTACCACTCTGTGTATCGTGTGTGTGTGTGTGTGTGTGTGTGTGTGTGTGTGTGTGTGTGTGGCTCAAGAAGTGAGGCGTCATCACAGAGTGTCCTCAAGGGCAGCAGCCATTCTCTTTGGGGGTCATACTCAAGCTATGTCTGAGGTGGGAGGCAGGGCAGGGTAGGGTAGGGAGGAGCACTGAAGAGCCACCTGTGGGGGAAGCATGGCAGGGACATTTTGCACAGAGAGGAAGTGGCTCTGCCCCACTGTGCCACACTGCTGGCACAGAGATAGATAGCAGTCTGGTTCTTTTGTGTCTATGTCACAGTGGGAGGAAAGAGCTGCTTCTTCTCTCTCAACACAGTGTAGCCCTCAGCTATGTCCCCTTTCTGGACACCTCCGACAATCTGTGAGTAGTAGATCAGTCTGGGGCCTTGCTCTGGGTCCTGTCTGTACCAGTATATGACGTTGTGATTCAAATTCTGTTCACATTCCAGGGTCACACTCCGTCCTTTCTCTATGAACCGGAATTTTGGGGTCTGAGTGATGTTACCGGCCATGGTTCCTGAGGAAGAAAGAGAAAGAGGCTGGAAAGAAACCCAAGAGGGTGGCTGTTCCACAGGAAAATCTTAGATGTGGGGATTTTTTTTTTTTCTTGTGGTGCCGGGGATCGAACTCAGGGCCTTGTGCTTGCAAGGCAAGCACTCTAATCACTGAGCTAAATCCCCAGCCCAGATGTGGGGATTCAGGACAAGAATTTTCCTCCTGAACCCAGGACTCACCTGCCCCAAGTAGACAAAGAGTCACCCAGCAGAGTGCCTGGTTGCTCATAGTGGGAAGGGGTCCCCTCTGGCCCCAAGCTCTTGTTGGAAGAGAAAGACTGGAAGAAGCTCAGCTCTGGGGCTCTCCCTGCCCTGGACCTAGTCAGGAGGCAGATGCTCACGCAGACTCCCTAAGTCTGCAGATGGGGAGGCTGGCCAGGGAGCAGGAACCCTCCTCCTCACCAACACCTTGCACTTCCCATTTGTCTGGTCCCTGGGCGGAGGGCTGGGCGCACTCCTATTGGCCCCTGGTCTTCACCTTTCCACTTCCTGTAATGGTTTGATTACTGTAGGAGCACTAACACAGACTTCATTTTTACTGTCATCAGCTCTCTCTGGGGACGAGCAGTCCTGGGGTCTGGCGTGGTGGGCGGGAACAGAGGCCCAGAGGAGCTCCAAGCTGACCCCCAGAGGCCTCTCGCTCATGCAGACGTCTCTGTCTCACTTCCGCACCACTTTCTCCGATTGCTTTTCCTGCTTTCTGTCCTTTCCCTTTTTTCCTACTTTTCTTCAATGCCTGCTGTTAAATTTTTATTCAAGTGTGTGGTCTTCTGCGTCTTTCAATTTATTTTTTTTTCTAGAATAATTTTTATCATCTTCCACTATCTCTTTCTTGAGTACAACTTCTTTTTTCAATTCTTCCAGTCTATACAATTTCTGTTCTTAATTTTTGAACTCCTGATGATAGGAGGCCCACTTGCCTGTGTTCGGCTCTTTCTGAAGTATGAATTGACATTTTCTTCTAAATCGTGTTTGCTTTCTGGAGGGGAGGTGGAGCTGTGGGATTTTGCTCCACTCAATAGATGTAGCTTTCACTTTCTCTCTCTCTCTCTCTCTCTCTCTCTCTCTCTCTCTCTCTCTCTCTCTCTCTCTTTGTGTGTGTTATTGGAGCATCATTTTCAGGACAGTCTTACCATCATTCTAGCAAAGACCAGAGAGCATAGCAAGTCTCATTTGGGTTTTCAAGATGGAGATGTTTTGAGTTCTTTTGAATAGTGATCCTCTTTTGTTTTGCAAGAGTCTGAATTTCCCCCTTTCTCTGCCTTTTCTCTTCTTTATTCATTTGCCAGAGGATCCTCTTTCTTCCTCTTTGCCTGTGTTTTATCTCCTTTCCCTAAGAGGCAGTAGCTTTGAATCATGGTCCCTCTAAACCACCACCTGGTGCTTTAAGTGGCTTGGGCTTTGAAATCCACTTCTTTCAGGCCTGTCCAGGCGGGACTCAGGGTTTGGTCATTGTCCGGTACTGTATTCTCCCCAGCTGCACGTCCCACCCCACATCCTTCTTCCTTCTTCCTGGATGATTTGTTTCCCCTCCCAGGTGGGTGAGGCAGAGGCAAGACTCCCCGAAATAACTTCATAAAACAATAAGACAAATTGCAGGACATCATTCCCTGTGGGGAGAGGAGCTGAACTTGTCACAGTATTTGGAGTATTTGAAATGAATTTGTCCTGTCTGTCCTTGATAGTCAAAAACTGCTTCATCCAAATTAAATGATGATATACCCTTCCTCAGTAGGTGCTCAGTATTTATAGAGTGATGAAGATATAAAAAATACCCACTGAGCCCAAGCGTGGTGTATACACCTTTAATCCCAGCACTTGGTAGGCTGAGGCAGGAGGATCACTGCAAGTTCATGGTCAGCCTGGACTACACTGGGAGATCCTGTCTCAAAAAAAAAAAATCCACTGAGATAAAACACGTTGAGCAGATATATTCTGTGGACCAGATATTACTCCTAAATTCCAAACAAACTGATTATTTTTCCACTATCTCTCAGAGATGCTATGGTTTTATGGCAGTGATCCTTCCCCCAGCCTCCATCCACACCTGCACGCAAGGCACCAGGCAAGGACCAAACTGAGGATCATGCCAGAAAGGATGCCAAGCAGCATGGTGATAGAGAAACAGAGCACGCTTACCCAAACAGACCTGGGTTTCAATGCTGTCTCTGTCACCTGCTTGTCCTTCCTCCCTTCCTTCCTTCCTTTTTTCCTTCTTTCTTTCCTGAAAGAAACAAAAAAAATAAACTTCCCGAACTATGTTTTCTCATGGTGAAAATTAAGAAAACACTTCCTTCTCTTAACTGTCCTGGGAATCAAATAAAATTTTATACGTGAAGCATGCAATAAAGAACATGATGTACACAATAGAGAAAAAGAGAGCTATGTGGTCAATAAGTGATGTCTAACACATGACGTCCACTTTTAGAAGCATCCTTATATTTTTCTAATGCTAGAGTTTCTGAGTATAGACTAGGGTGCCCCATGCTACTCCCCGGTCCTCATGTTTATATCCTCAGTCTGTAAGATGCCTTGCAGCATATTTGTGGCTCCTACACACAAGTGTCCCCCTTCTGCAGCCACTGTTGCTCTGTGGAGCAGGCACTGGGGACGTTCGTGTGCAGCCAGAATGTGGCTCTGCATTGATGTGGATACGGAGCCGGCACAGAAATATACTGCTGAGTCTCCCAGCTCCACTGGCTCGATCTTTAAGACTTTGGGTCCCTCTGCAGGAAATTTAGCAGAAAATCGTTTGTTTGGCATTCCTGATTCATCTAGGACTTGTTCTTTCTGGAGATAAATGAGGAATTTCAGCCCTTTCTCCGGGAGCTGCTGATACCAGTAAACATAGTCGTGTCCTTTCTCTGTGCTGCAGTTCAGGGTCACCACCTGGCCGCTCCTCCTGACCAGGTGTCTCGGATTCTGGGTGACACCAGCACTTGTGAGAGCTGCAAGGAGAAAGGTTGCATGAGACACAGCTGTAACGGCAGACGAACGAGTGCCTTCCAATCAAGCGGTCCCTCCAGGGGTCAGGTGTCTTGGAAGTCTCTTGTATCCCTTAAAACTTTATTTACTTTTTACCCTATATTACGATTACTTATTTTCATGTAAGTGTCAATAACTTTCAGATCTTTAGGCAACATAAAGACCCGGAAATTGTCTTTTTTGAGACAGCTTTAGAGGCAGAGACAAACCCAATGATGTTGATTCATTAACTCAGAACGCACCTGCCCCCAGGAGCCAGGTAACCACACAGCAGAGGAGTCTGGTGCCCATGGCAGATGTGGGCATGAAGATGACCTTGTAGGCTGCGTCAGGCGGGGCGCTTTCTGCCGCAGATCACCAGCTAGACTGCATAGAAGCTTCCTGTGGGGCGGGTCTTCCTGCGAGGTCCCCGCTCCCAGCGACAGGAGGGTTCCTACCATTTACAGAATTACTCTTGTGCACAAGTTGAGATGGCAGATCTTTCGTCCTTGACGATACACACAACCTGCTTCAATGTGTGTTTGTGGGGTATGATATCACACAGGGGGTGTTTCAAGATAAGCACAGTCATTATTCTTAGGTTTTGAAATGTAACTGAGCATTAATTTTTTACCACTTCCTTCTTCACTTTTTCTTGTCTTTCATTTCTTTATCTTCCTTTTCTTGGGTCAAATCACCTTTCCATTTTCTGGCTGTAACTGTTACATTGACCAGAGATGATATCTAGATATACATAGCAAGAGACAGAGAGGCGAAGACCAGCATTGCTGGAGAGAAAATTGGAAACAAGAAATGGCTTGAGTTTTTTCAATTTCCTTCTGTCCTTTCCCACCTCAGCTAAGCTATGGCTGCAATGATGTTAATAAATGTCCTCCTAAGTTTCGTAATTCACTTTTTTATCTTTTATCATTTTATTTTTTGTCTTTTATCTTTTGTTATTCCATTTGAATTTTTAGTATAAGCAGTTCAAAGGACAAACTTTAGAAAAATTATAAATTTTCCTCCCTCCGATTCTTGTACAAAACTATTATTCTGTATAATAATGTATCTTGGCGTTTGAGAGATCCTCTTTCCCTCTGTTCTCCTGTTCTTCTTTCTTACCCTTGCAGCATCATTTTGCTGTCTACCTGTGAACAATAAAGCTGCCTCCCTTGTTGTATGACCAAGGTCAACTACAATAAGTTTATGAGATTACTTGAGGGTTTTCAATTCAGTTATGGCTTGTATATAGATGTTCCCCCAAAGCCTCATGTGGTCATAGGTGGTGTTTTTTCAAGCTGCCAGGATCTAGGGTGTGATGCTGGGATTAAGTGTGTGATGTGCAATTAATTGTGCGATACTAGGATTAAGGGTGCCCCAAGCTAGGTGTGAGTGCTACATGCCCTAAGGTTGGGGACCCTGCATAGAATATAAGGCTCAAAAAGAGGGCTGCTGTTGCTACCTGCTGGTTGCTACTTCACTGCTGGATGACTTCTGCTTGCCTGCTCTGCCATGGACTGTTTCTCCTCTGTGATGCCCCCATGCCACACCGCCCTGCCCTGGAGCCAGCTGACTATGGACTGAAACCTCTACAAACTGTGAGTTAAATAAACCTCTCCTCCTTTAACTTTGGGTGTTAGGTATTTGGTCTCAGCAATGAAAAATGTAACTAAGACAGATTTTCTTCCATTGATCTATCTGTCTCACCTGTTCCAGTACTACATGGAATTGATTATTGCAGCTGTGAAGTAAGTTGTGAAATCTGGCAATATGAGTTCATATTTTTATTCTTTTTCAAGATTGCTCTGGCTAATCTCAGTCCCTGGAACTTTCATGTGAATTTCAATATTTGTTTGTCAATATCTGGGGAAAAATGATATCAGGCATTTGAGAATTTTATTAGGATTTAGTTGAATCTGTAAATCAATTTAGAAAATATTGCCACCTCAGTATTGAGTCTTCCAATCCAATATTCCTGCCATTTTTGCTGCAACATATATAAAACTGGAAGACATTATACTAAGTGAAATCAACTACAAACATAAAGAAAAATAGGGCATTATCTTGCTTATATTTAGAATCTTATAAAATAATGTCAAATACACAAAGATAAAGAATAAAATGGTGTTACCAGGAGCAGAGAGATAATGGGGAGATACAGGTCAAAGGATACAAAGTAGCAACTACTCAGGGTGAACAAGCCTAGTGATCCAATATATGACATGAGGACTACAGTTAATAATGTATTGGTGATCTTTGCAAACCAAGTTTAGCTGTTATTGTCACATAGAAAACAGGTAATTATGTCAGATGACACCTTCGTGAATTTTCTTCACTTTAGTAACTATCTTATTGTCTAAAAGTATCTCAAAACCCTATCCTGTATACTTGAAATATACACAGTAAAATTTATTTAAAAATGATTTAAAAGTAAAAATTAAGTGGTTGAGGAGGAGAGTAGGTTAGACTGCTTTGTCAGTCTACTACCGCCATCTGCTGGGAGTGACTGCGGTTGAGAGAGAGAAGGCTGGTGTATGCGCCTCTGTGTAGATGTCTTGGAGTGTGTACGTGTGTGTGTGTGTGTGAAGGCATGTAAACCCTAGAGTGTGGTGCAGACCAGTGGGCAAGGCCACAGGCTATGGAAAGGGGAGACAGTTTCTTGTGGCTATAAGGATAAACACATGTATGTGCTCAGTGTAGCTCAATGTCAGAATGACCCAAGTTGAGTGTGTCCCTCCTTTGTTGAGTGCTCATTCATCGCTCTTCCACAGGTTTGTTGGCCATGTTGCTATTCTTAGAATCTCACAGTCGTCCCCTCTCTTTAATCTCCTTCACTTCCAAAATCAGATAAATATTAATATTGTGCCCGTTCTATAACTCAAGCATCCACTGCTCTCTTACAACTTTTGCTGTTGTTGTTCCAGTTCAATGTCTCAGAATTTCCTGTCTAGATGATCCCAATTGTTTCCTTCTTTTTTATATTTAAGTAAAGTATTTTTGAGTCTGGGGATTTAGCTCAGTGATTAGAGTGTTTGTCTCACAATCACAAGGCCCTGAGTTCGATCCCCAGCACCAGCACCAAACAAAAAAAAAAAGGAATGTGTTTTGCTATTTTTGCTATTTCTTTCTCCTTTTATCATGGTAAGAACACTGGACATGAGATCTACCCTAATGACACATATTTAGGTACATACTCATTGTTGCTAATTCTAGGTTAAATGTCCTATTCTCTCCATCATGCTGATTGGAAGCATGACGACCTGGTCATCAGCTTGCTCAAAAATATTCAAAGATTCTTTTAGAAAGCCAAATAAAACTTAAATTTTAGGGTCTCCATGGTCTAATTTTAAGTGAGGTTCTTGGCTTAACCCCACCTGACCTTCTCCACACCTGTGCCCATCTTGCTGGTGCCACACTTACTTTCCCTTCTGTTACCTTGTCCTGACCTTCCCTTGGTCACGACTCACCTTCCGATTCCAATATCCAAGATCTGAGCGTCTTTCGAGGCCATATTGAAGACATTCTTTTCCAATATACTTTGAAATTCTACCTCTATTTCTGAGCATATTTAGAACATTTTTATGTCTACCTATGGCATTCCCTTCATGTTTAAATGTCTAGATGTGTGTTTGTGTCTCTCTTTCCACTAAATTCTAAGCTCTTGAAGTTGATTTCTTATTTTTTTCTATTATTAAGAACACTTGTAGTACTTGGTGTGGAGTTATAATTTAATAACTCTTGCAATAAATTTCCTTTAGTTCGATTGAATTTATTTTTCCTGAAATTCCTAAGCAGGTTATATTAAATAAATACAAATCTTTTTCTCCCTTTCATAACTTGTCATTCTCCATTTAGTTGGAAAGTAAATTGGTTACTCATAATTGTGGGAGTCTCTTGTTTTGGTAGGGTTGGAGCTGCCAGGTCTTCTCCACAGCTCTGAAACTGGTATCTTTACCACCAGGTAACCCGAAGCAGAACAATCTCCTATTGAAGCCAGGGGAGTGTCGCATTCCGAGTGGCTAGTGCTTAGCGTACCTTGTACAACCCTTCCAGCCAGGTACTTTTCTCTGAGTAGATGTTTTAATCACAAGTAGACTGGCTAAAAATCCTTAGAAACTTGTTTCTTTGTCATAAACTATCCTTCTGTATAGATTCTACAGTTGTAACCATTCCCCTGAACTTCCTGTAGTGACTGATCCATGCAGGCATCATTCAGAAACCTGGATGAACAGTGGGCATCTTAATGCCCTCCTGGGACCTGAGAGATGGCTCCTGAGGCTGCAGACATAGACAATTCTTTTGGGAGTGGGCTGGTGCTGGAATTTGGAGATTTGGGGCACATCATAATACATGAGAGTAAACTGAAGAAAGAAACTAGAGATCAGAGATTGGAAATAGGAAGAGAACTTGGTCTCAGATACAAGACAGAATGTAGTCCAGTTTCTAAGACCGTATTACCGGAGGGAAGAGAAAAGCTGGCCATAAATGTGATGTGACACTCTATCCCAAGGGTAGAATACGTCTCCTAAAATACCTCCTGTCTGAAGTACAGATTCACCCTGAAGCCTAAAGCAGAGCTATACTTGCAGACCAAGCAGACTACACGTACTGGTCAAAGAGGTGTGCGGAGCTCGGGTTCAGGAAAGCACTGGCAAGAATTAGCAGGGTTGGATGTTTTCTGGAAGGGAACAAGTGTGTACAACTAAAAATGTTCACCATGCCAGTTCTTGGACAAAATATTGCTTTACTCACTGCATCCGTGAGAGAGGAAAGTGAATCCATCTTCCTAGAGGTGACCGTGGAAGGAGGCGGCCCAGGATGAGAACCCCAGTCTTGGGCAACGAGTCCCTGCTCCATTTCCTGTGACAGAGCATAAACTGTGTACATAGCAGGGAGATGTCTCTGTAGGGATGTGACCTTGCTGCTGGCCTAGAGATACACTGGTTGAGTCCTCAGGCTCAAGAGGTGGACATGAAGTTAAATTAGAGGCGACCATGCAGTCTACCATGAAGCCACTGGAGGTGGAGATTCCTGGCTCATTATCTTTCTTGTAATGGCAGTTAAATGGCAGGTATAAACCTTGTTTGAATTTTGTTTGAGCCAGAACGGTCTATTAAGAGCACTATAAGGATCACATTTCGGCCTCATGTCTTGTCCTGTATCTGTGATCAGGTGGCCTGTGATCGGGGTGACTGCAGCATCCATGACGGCCCGTGAGGGTTGAGCAGGAACTACAGGAGGAGCGCAGAGGAAAGCTGGATGTTGGAGATCAGAGAGTCTAGATGGTGGGGCTCAGAAACGGATCCGGCCTGGCCAGGAACACCTGCTGCAGAAAGCAAAGGACCACAGAGCAGAAGAGCCCAGTGGTCACGGCAAGGTCAGGGCTGAGGTGATGCTCCTCTGGGTCTGTGCTCAGCCTCCTGCCAAGAAAGGGGGATCTTGAGTTCCATCCCTGTGTTCCCTAAAACAGAGATCGTCTGGGGCAGGCCTGCCCATCCTCAGACCCCAGGCCCTGCCTGTCTCCATCAGCATGCTGCTTTTCCTGCAGGTGCGAGGTCCACGGCCAGAGGAAGAAAGTGTGTGCTTTTCTCACTTATGAATGTATTTATATAAAAAGAGTTTAAGTTTTGAAAATGAAATCTTTTTATTAAAAAATACGTATATGTCTATACGTGCCTATAGACATATATGTTAAAGACGTACTGTGTTTCCCTCAAAAAGGACCTGCATGGAAAGTCTGTTATGGCTGCCTCCATGTCCTGAATCGATTCAAAACACTTACTTTCCATGGTCATTTTGACTTTAGGGAAAAGTCAAAAGTTGCATGGTACCAGATTTGATGAATCAGGTGGAGGAGAATATGCCATCATGTTTTTATGAGCCCGCCTTCCACGGCATGGCACCCAACAGCAGCATTCACTGCATTTTTAATCATTTCTCCTAAAGATATAAAAGAGGACCTTCCAGAATTGCTTCAGAAAGTGGCAAGAATCATGGGATAAGTGTATGTGAAGTAAGGAGTAGTATTTTAGTATTTTGAAGGGAGTTAATGGCAATGTGTCTTTTACTGTAGTAAAATTTTCCCAAAACATTTTAAACATTCACCGTATATTTTGATCATACCTCCTGTATAAACTTATCTGAAGGGGAATGGCAAGTGGCAGTCAGTTTTGTGAACAGAATGAATTACCAAATTTCGGCGGACGTATTTCGCGTTCTACATCTGCCCTATCTGAGTTTAATCAACTACAGAAGTAGAGCTGACACTATCGTGCCTCCCTGCCTTTATATTGATATTGAAAACACTGGCCTTTGCTATAATTTGAGTTTTTCTTGAATTTAATCCCCCAAAGAGATTAACCAGCCTTTAGTTGTTCTAATATTTTTCTATAGTCTAATGATTAGACTCCCATCTCAAGACCCTTCTCTTTTCCCAGGGTAACCAGCAAATGTATTTATTATCACCCACTCTTGATGCATAATGGACATCCATTGGATATCCTGATCCCCGACTGGGGAATTCCTTGCATTGAAATCTTCTTTTAATCTTTTTTGAGAGAAGGTCTCATTGTGTAGTTCAGGCTTGCCTTGAACTCATTCTGCAGCCCAGGCTGGCCTTGAACTCACAGCAATTGTCCTGCCTCAGCCTCCTGAGTGCTGGCATTATAGGCATGTGCCACCATGCCCGGCTCCCTGAAATCTTTGACTGTAGGTAAGAGGGACAGACTTCTAACTACACGTTGATCTAAATAACCCAGTCCCTTGGCTGGTGTTAAATTTTCAAAGAGTGTGTCCTTAGGTAAAGCAGAATGAGTTTGTGTTCTGGATTTGTGATCTAGCATGGCAGACAGTGAAGTTGGTCCTTAATGTGCCTGGAAGGTGACATCTGAACCTATAATCTTCTATCACTGAGCTCTAAGAAAAGGAAAAGACAGTTTAGGACAAGAGAGAATGATGAGGCCCAGGAGGTGGAAGAAGGGATAAAAGTTGTCAAATTAGCTATGTCATGGCTTTAAAACTTCACTCCAGTTCAACTCTGAGAAATTCCTGTTCTTGCTTGGGTTTCTTTGGGACATGTGTTTAGGCTCACAATAAACTCATCTTTGGCTTGAGCTACTTCTAGTTGGTTTCTGTTATTTCCTTCATGCCTAATGTACCATCTGCTTCCTGTACTGGTCCCGTGAAGAGTTTGTGTACTACCATCAGCTAATATTTAGCACTGTGGCCTCACTACTGGCACACAGGTACACAGCCGAATCCCGCAGCTCTGTAGACTGAATTTCCAGGCTACAGGGTGATTTTTGAAGGCACTCAGCTAAAAATCTCTCCTTTGGCATCCCTGTTCCATCAAAGACTTTGTTATTCTGGAAGGAAACCAAGAACTTGAACTCTTTTGCCGGGATCTGCTGGTACCAGAAAACATAGCTGTGTCCCTTTCTTGGGACACAATGCATCTTTGCTTTCTGTCCTATCCCTGTCACCAGATGCCCTGGAGTCTGGCTGACTTCTTCATCAAGAGAGCCTGAAATGAAAGCAGACAGAGGTTGGAGGCTGAGCCCTGGAGGGAATCTGACAATGGGGACAAAGGTTTAGAGCAGAGCTGATGAGTTCAAAACAGGAACTTGCCTTCAGCCAGGAGACACAGCACCACGAAGCAGATGCACACTGAGCACATGGCGGGATCAGGGAAGAAGAGGTGGCCAGCTTTCTCTGAGGCTTTTCCTGCCCCTGGTTATTGCTTTTCTGTGACGTGATCATCTTGTAGACTTTGACAGTCTTTGATTTCCTGCTGTGTACTAGTAACGAAATTAGAATGTGTGAATCGATCATAATCAGTCCCTAGGAAACATGTGATACAGGACTGCGATTCTGCTAAAGCAAGTACAACAGGGGCAATGTCTGTACACAGCAAGGGGAGAAATAAAAGGTGGCAAATTTAGAGCTGAGGAGACAGAGGTTAAAATTAGAAGGGGCCAGAGAGGGGCTAGAATTTATGAGGAAGATTCCAGAGAGGTGGAAGTTACTCGGGGAACTCCAGACACCTACACAAGGATCTCCTGTGTCTCTCATTACACACGTACCCATCTCAGTGTAGGAGGAAACATAATAGGAATCAGAGAGGACTCACTGCACCCTCAGAAAGTTCGTGGTCCAGGAGTGGGACAAAACTAGGCTACACAGGATCAGGCAACCCCAGCCCACAGCCCGGCCACCTATTTTTGTGAACAGTTTTATGAGGCAGGGAAGCGATTCCAGAAGGACACGCTCAGGAGCTGTGATTACCCTCTTCCCGCAGAAAGCAAAGCTGACTGATGAATGTTTTAACACTGCTTGCAGCCTCTCAAAATTGTGCTCAGTTCATATAACAAAAGGAGAAAATGTGTAATCAAGAAAATCTAAGTGTCAGAAGAGCAGCGAGAGTTGGGGGCATTTGAACCAGGGTCCGGCCCTGCCCACCATCAGGAAGTTCAGGGTGACAGAAGCTTCACTCTAGACAGTGTGGTCAAGAACACAGTGTCCTTCTGCCCTGGCTTCCGGTCCAGCACTGTAGTTCTTTCCTACCCCTTGTCCCTAACTCTGTTCCCTGCTCTGGATGTCAACTGTCTGCACTTTTGTCCCTGTTCCACCACAAACAAGGTATATATGAAAAAGGAGAAGTGAGTTGTCTGTAACTCAGTTTCCTCATCTGTAAAATGGTTGAGATTATAATTATGCTTGTTAGTGAGGTGGCTGTAAAGCCTGTGTGCACTACAAATATAAATAAATAAAACCTGATGCTTAGTATGTAATAAACGCTTACCGAGTGTTAGTTATTGTTATCATCATTAGTGTCATTAAAGAAAACAGTTGTGAAAGCTCTTTTGTAATAGGCCTTATAGTTTTCTTTCTTTGATATATGCTTGATGATCTTATTGCTTTTTATATTTTTTGCTTTATTACAAAGTACCATTTTTGCTGAGCCTTTTTTTTTTTTTTGATAGTTCTGGGAATTAAACCCAAGGTCGTCCCACTGAGCTACATGCCTACCCATTTTTTATTTTTTTTCTAATTTTTAGGTAGGGTCTTGCTAAGTCACTAAGTTGTCCAGGCTGGGCTTGAACTTGCGATCATCCTCCCTCAGGCCTCCAGAGTGCTGGAGTTACAGGCATGTGCCACCAAGCCTGACTTCACCCATGCATATTAATTATAAGATAATACATAAATATACATATATAACTCCAAGTGATAGTTTACAATATTTGCTATTTCTTGCTTGGCTCTTGTTAAATTTAGTCAGGGAACGTAGGATCTCCCGTCTAACTCTCTCCTTTGGCTTTCCTTGTTAAAATTCTCTGACATGCTCAGGTAGTTCCACAACATCATCACCCACATCGATATAGATGACTCCACGGTCTTCATCTCCAAACATATTCCATTTTGCAATATCATTTCTTTGTCTACTTCTGCTTCTATCTGACTATGTCAACATCACCTCTAACTCCAGACGTAAGCAAATTAACACATGATTTTTTTTCTTCCCCCAAGATGGTTTTTCTTATAAAAGACTTTCATCTTGGGGCATTGGTGCTTTCCTTCCTCCATGAGTGAGATAGTTCCTGCAGGTCTAGGCTCGAAACTTTCAAATTCTTGTGGAATATTAAACACTGTAAGAGTTCACTGAATACCTGAGACTTGAGGGCTTATGGTATGGAATGTCCATAATCCTTCATATGACATCTCGTGTATTTCTAAGCCTCCAACTTAGATTGAAACAAGAGAGAAAGAGACAGAGAGGGTGGGAAGGGAGCAAAGCAGAGAAAGAAAGAGAGAGAGAGAAAAGAAAGAAAGAGAGAGAGAGAGAGAGAGAAAAGAAAGAAAGAGAGAGAGAGAAAAGAAAGAAAGAAAGAAGAAAGAAAGAAAGAAAGAAAGAAAGAAAGAAAGAAAGAAAGAAAGAAAGAAAGAAAGAAAGAAAGAAAGAAAGAAAGAAGGAAGGAAGGAAGGAAGGAAAGAAAGAAAGAAGAGGAAGGGGAAGGAGGGAAGGAGGGAAAGAAGGAAAGGAGAGAAAGGAGAAGGAAGAAGGAAAGTGTTTCTATTTATCTGAGTCCTCATGGTGATCCTGAGAAAAATATCACCACTTGACTCTCAGGCACACGTAACCGTCTTTCTACTCTTGGCATAAATGCCAGTGGTTTTCTTTTCAGGTTTATGCCAAACTCTGCCTACAAATGAGAAAACGGCAGCCTCAAACCGACTTCCTACTGTGGTGAGGAGGGAAGGGTGGTTCTAGAGAAAGCCCTTGGGGCTGAGCAGAGAGCAGGTGCGACTGCAGCTCCGGGTCCCCACCGCTAGGACGCAGGTGCACACCTGAGTCCTCCAGGCCAGACAAG
>PVJO010022048.1:0-28721 GCA_004026905.1 Hystrix cristata | reverse complement strand
GCTAGTCTGTTTCTTTTGATTGGTGAGTTGAGACCATTTACATTGATGGTTACAGCTGTTATGTACTGACTTATCTTTGTCATAGATCTTTTCTGTTGTTTGTTCTGTGTTTCACCTCAGTTTCACTGTTTGTCTTGTGTAGTGGATTATTATTTATTAGTGTCCTTGTAATTGTAGTTTCCTTTTCTAGGACATCTTTCAAAATACTGTGTAGAGGTGCTTTGGAGGTCATGAATTTCTTCAATTGTTCTTTGTCATGGAAATATTCTATTTCGTTATTGAATCTGAACGGTAGTTTTAGCTGGGTACATCAATCTAGGCTGGAGATTATTTTCTTTTAAGGCTTGAAATATTTTGCTCCAAGCGTTCCTTGATTTAAGGGTTTGTGTTGAGAAGTCTGCTGTGATTCTGATGGGTTTACCTTGATAGGTGATTTGGTTTTTTTCCCTAACATTTTTCAGTATTCTGTTCTTTTGTTGAATTTCTGGAATCTTGATTATGATATGTCTTGGTGTAGATTGATTTTGGTTGTGGGTAATTGGGGTCCTATATGCCTCACTTTTCTGTATGTCAAGTTCTCTTCTCATGCTTGGGAAGTTTTCTGTCATTATGTCTGTGAATAATCTTCTTAGATCCTTTGCACTGTCTTCTTCTTTTTCCTTCCTGCCAATCAATCTTATATTGTTCTTCTTTGCATCATCTTGCAGTTGTTGTATTGATTTCTCATAGACTCTAGTTATTTTTAAGAAGTTTTCCTTTTCATGGTCATAGAGTGCAGTCCTGTCTTCTAGTTCTGAGATTCTGTCTTCACTCTCGTTTAATCGACTATGTATACTTTCAAGACAGTTTTTGATTTCTTGGACATCTGTTGGGATCTGTTTCATGGGTTCCATTTCTTTCCTGAATTGAGTTGTCAAGTTTTCCATTGCTTTTCTTAGCTCCTCTGTTTTTTTTATGTGTGTCTACTCTAAATTCACTAAGCAGGTCTTTCATTATGATCGTCATCTCTGACTTAACTTGGCCAATTAGTTCTAATCTGATGTTCTGTATAATCTCATTCATCTGTTTTTTAACTTCTGCTGCTATCATTTCTGAAAGTTTGGTTGAGTGTTTTCCAATTTCCTCTATTTTGTTGTCCTCTTGGATTTGTTTTGGATGAGCTGTGGGTCTGGGGTTGTATTTTACTTCTGGGTCTTGACATTTTCTTTTTTTTTTTGGTATCTATATGTATTTCCCCCCTTTTAGTTTCAGTGCTGATTTTTATATTTTGATTATGGGAGGTTGCTTGAAGACAAATTTCAATACTTTTTAGGAGAATTCTGTTTGTTCAGTGTCTTCTAGGCATATGTGATTCTTGGCTCTCGTGTTTATCTCAAAACCCTGGATTATGTTAATGATCATTACCTCAGATAATTATAGTATTACCATATGAGAATGTACAACTGGTTATAGCCTGTATGGCACACTCGTTACCCCAGTACATTAACAATAGCATCAATTACATTCATGAAATTGACTGACTGTAGTAGAAGTTAGCTTTGTATCTTTAACCATAAGAGCAAGGTCTACACCGTCATAAAGCAGAATCCAATATAAACCAGGAATTTGCATGTAGTGGGTTTTTTGTTAGTAGAGTGATCCCCCCCACCCCACTTGTAGCAGGGACAATGAGGGATCAGAAAAGGTATAGAGGTAATGAGAAAAGTTCTAATAGATGTAAAACTTACAATAGGATGTTACTTATGCTTTGGGAAACTTGAGTAGTTAGTTTACAAACAGTGAAAGGTGATAGTAGTGGCTCAAACCATGTGGATCTTATACAATATTTACTTATATGAAAGAGGAAAAGGAGAGAGAAAACAATAAGAAAAGGAAAAACAGCATTTGCTTAAGGAAGGAAAGATATGAGCCAAGCAGGAGTCAATAAAAGTAAAAATCAAAACAACAAAAACAAGAAAGAATATGTAGACAAGAGAATGTATTGGACAGGTATCAGGATGAATAAGAGAAATAGAAAATAAGAAGAAACAAAACCAATAAATACATATGTTATGTATGCATACACATGCAGTGGGATTTCTCTGATGGCCACCACTCTGTGGGGGGCACAGACTGAAACCTGATTCTGTGCTCATTAGCCCTACCGTGCCTGCAGTGGTCAGTGCTGGGTACTATGTTGATCCTGGCCTCCAAGCATGAAGTCTGGGGGCAGTTTTCAGACTGCAGCAATCTGGGGAATCTTTGCTAGCCCGCCCACGTCTCCTTATAGTTTCTGTCTCTAAAAGTTCCTTAGTGGTGTGGGTATTGTTAACTTTACCAGATAATGATGGTTTGTATCAGAAGAGAAATGGGAAAAAAAAAAAAAGAAAAAAACACCAAAACAACAACAACAAAAAACCACTGAGGGAGAGAGGTAACAGTGCTTTCAGTGCAAGGTGTTTCCCACCTTATTTGACGTTCACCCTGCCGGTGTGTGGGCCAAGCCAGCGCAGATCTGTGCAGAGAAGCGTCTGACCTGCAAGGTCTTGTTGCTGGTTTTAGAGGGAAAGCTTTCAGCTTTTCTTCTTCACTAAGGATCTATGATGCTCACCCTGACACACTTTCCCTAAATTGCCTATATGTTGAAATAGCACCAAATTGTTTTCTTTCAAGGCAGTTTAACTCTTGTTAGCACATAACAAGGAGGTCATGTAGCCATTAGCTTTCTTGTGATTTAAGGTTTAAATATGGCCACCATTTTGTAAAACCTCAGAGTACATTTTCAAGACTGCTCAGATCCATGTTTTCCCAGATTGCTATCATATGAGCCCTGAATACAAGTAATTTTCTTTGTACTTGATCAGATTAACTTCATGCTCATTTTACAAATACAGCTATGTCTCTTGGAAATCTAATGCTCAATACAACAATCACGGTTTTTTGATTGAAAGTCGTTGAAAATAAAGGGTCAAATTGAAATAAAAGAAACAAATTTTATTTTCTTGTATTATTTGTGGAAAAGGAAAAGAATGAGCCTAGCATTTGTCATGGATTAATCAGAGGGCAGAAACCATAAGCTCTATGAGGGGTCTCTTTCCCTGCCATGGCTGGCAGGTCCTTCACCCCCTGGTCACACACAAGTCCAGACTTTACATCCTTCAGATTAAGTTCAGCTGGATGGCTCACCAATCCTTCCTTCAGGGACTTCTACCATTGTCTCAGTGATTCTCATGTACTCTTATTGTTTTTTTTTTTTTTTTCTGCCTGTCAGTTAAGCA
Organism: Hystrix cristata; assembly: GCA_004026905.1. Lineage (NCBI taxonomy): Eukaryota > Metazoa > Chordata > Mammalia > Rodentia > Hystricidae > Hystrix > Hystrix cristata. The sequence goes on along the minus strand of PVJO010022048.1, from coordinate 25,464 downwards.
ATCACCATTCCCTGTAAAATCTATGTTCTTTCTGGCCAGAACTGACATGTATCTGCCAATGGAGGAAACTCTGCTAGAATCCCAGGAGTTAGCTAATTCAAGTTCTTGGTGGAAAAATGGTTACGAAATTCTAGTTTGGTGGGTACTTTTCCTTCAAATACTTTAAGTTTTTAATATTTAATTCTATTATATTTTTGCTTACAGGATTTCTGATGAAAAGTCACTGAAATCTTGACCTTGTTCCTCAGTATATATGGAACAATTGCCAATTAAGGAATGTAAATTGTAGGTTGATACTTTATAATAAATATTTATTATTACTCCTTCTTGTAGTATCTGGGAATGCTCTTTGAAAAAAATTCTGATATTAAAGAAAATTAATAAAACTTGGAACTTTGTGTTCCCCAATAGAGACATAAGTAGAAATCAAATCAAATCAACCAAGATTATAGTGTAAAAGATAAAATATTAAATATTTTGAGAATGTCGAACGTCTCATTAATTTGCTAATATTGCCATAAAAATTCCTAAATTTTATGTATGTTCAAATATTTTAAGTAAGCAAAATATACTACATTTCAATATGATTTTCTGTGTTATACATAGTGTTACTTTATATGAGAATATATCTAGAAAGATAGATCTTTGAGGGGCCTCACATGGTAGAAGAATAAAATAATAAGCATTTAATAGGCGAGAGTTTGGGTGGGAGAAGAAGTTGTTCACAAAATTTATTATATATTTCAAAATAAGTGTTTGAAGGGTCCCAGTATAAGGGAATGGTAAGTATGTGAAGAGATGGGAATATTAAGTACCTTGATTTGATCATGACACACGATATGCATGCTGTAAATTATTATGCTCTACACCATGAATATGTAGGTAGGAATATATGCCAAGTAAGTTTTTCAAAACAGAAATTGAGATAATCCAGCAAACCATCAGTTTAGGGAAAAGTCAGATAGTAAAAGTATTATTTATACAAGCATTTCAAACTTATAAGTACAAAGCATTTTGAAAGACAGCCATATTAAGTCATCATTTCTAAGTTTTTCCTCCTGTTGTGTTCTCTTTTGTCCTGCTGACTAGGTTTCAAATCAGTCCATTCTTGCCTATACTTAGGTAACAAAATGAGAAGAAAGCGTAGTTTTATTTTGAATGAACTTTGTAGTAGACTGAACTCTAAGAATAGCCCACAACTCTCTCCACCCTTGTTTAGTTCCCTCCCTTGTAGTATACACAGAATTGTAAACACAATGAGGTATTTCTCCATTGGTTGTATTATGTTACAAGGAAAAAGAGATATTAGTCCTCCTCCTGCCACACCCAGTCAAATCACACCAGCTTTCTAAAATGGAGTTTTTTCTAGTTGGTATCAGAGGTCAAGAGATTTGAAGTGAGAGAAGGCCCCACACCCCCTGCTCTGTTGTTAGATTGAGTCTTAGTGGCCCACGTGGGAAGGAAAGCCCTCTAGATGCAGAGAGTGGTCCAGCCCATAACATGTAAGAGCATGGTGTCCTCAAACCTACAACCTCAAAAAAAGTAGTTTCTTCTCTAATCTTAATAAGTGTGTAAATCCCCAACTGACCAATTTGCTATTGGCCTTGTCAAGTCCTGAGCAGAGACTTCAGCTTAGGCCTCTTGGATTTCTGCTCTTTATAGATTAATAATGGGGTGCTGTTTCAAGCTGCTAAGTTTGTGGCAATTTATTATGCAGTGAAAGGAAAGTAGCAAAATTTATTTAATTCGCATTCTTCTTAGTATTTCTAATTGTATTATGGCGATCTGTACCATGGATGACAAATAATGCAAATTTGTAATTTTTAGTAATTGATTACCATATGCCTAAATTTTGGAAGCTTTTAAACATAATGGCAATAGGTGAATTTTATTCAGACTTTAATAATGCACAGATACTTTATATCCTAAATTTCTGTATTTAGGATTAATGTAAATAATAATCACATCATACTTCAGATGATTCGAGTGCATACACCAGACAAGAGATCCATGTTTATCTTTCCATTTACTCCTGTAAGCCTTCATATTTAAAAATTAAATTTAATGTTTGCAAATTAAATGAAATGTGATAAAATTATTAAATGATTTCAGGGAAAGAACTTCTTTCTGATATCCTAACTTTGCTAGGATCATTTATTTGTGACACAATTCTTACGCTAATTAAACTCCGCAATTTATCTGTCACTGCAGTTTGCAAATCTGTTTACAAATGGCACTACTAGAATGTAGTTTAAATTGTAATAACATTTGAAAGTACCGAGGTTTTGTTCTTAAGTGTTCTTTGGTTGAGTGTGTTGGTAATTCAGCATGAAACTGTTCTGGTGAATGACAATTGTGCAGCACACTAGACTGTCATGTAAGGGAAGGCTTGGAGTAGCAGGTGGCGCATTCGACGTTCCATTGATACTGGAAATGGGAGGGCCACAGGGAGATGGTCCAACCTGTGCTGCACCTCCAACATAAATTTTTCTTGAGGCTTCAGAAACATCATTCTAAACTGTTTATTCATACAAGTCAACTAAAATAATTTTTAAATTCTTATTTTAAAGTCACTTTTGAGAATAACTCTGAAATATGAAATTATGTATATTTATAATGTGAAGTCTTTTTGCATTCAATGATATTTGGGAATTCATTGTCAAGTCATTTTTATTGTGTTGGAAACGATGTAAGTTTTACGCAAAGCTAATATGGTGTATAATCATCTATAAAATACTATATATCTCTGCAAAAAGAAAACCCCACACACAGAATAATAAGTTTGAAAATTCTTGTAATATATTGATGGTAAAGCCAAAATCTTCTATGTACTGTGACATTGGAAGGACTGTAATAACTACTGAAAAAAATATAGAGTTGGTTATTTGGTGTTAATAAGATTGTACTTTTGTGAAACATGCTGGGAGATTTAGAATAGGTTACAAAGAAAGACAGATTGACACAAATTGGATTTAGCTACCAGGTACATATGAATTTATGGGAACAATAAAACAGGTTAAGTTATTCTTGACAGGTTTAGCGGATTGAAACAGGGAGATCCAAGGCAAAAGCCATATAAAACACAAATTTAGAAGCACAGGATCGCAAACAACAAAAGAAAAATGGGAGTTTAGTAACAAAATTTGCAGTCACTTCAGGGTTACTGTTTGTCCTGAAAGACATGAATGTGGAATTTGTCAAAATTTTATTTCAAGAAAATTAACATTTTACATAAAGGAAAGTAGACATTTTTTATATAAAAGAATTCTATTTATTTCATTTTTATATTTATTATTGCTTAATTAACCAATCATATATTTGATAATATAAAAATATGCGCATATGATTTTGCTATCATCTTGGCAAAACTGAATCCTTTCAGTCTAAATCCTTCTGGAGATTGAAGAATTAATAAATACTGAAGAAAAGAAGCACATTATTGAAGATCTTTTGTCTCTTCTCAGTCTGCATAAATTATTTTACTTAAAGAGCAAAACTTACGTATAGTCCTTATTTTACAGATGCAGAAACTGAAGATCAAAGGGAATGTATAATTCATACAACTATTAATTTTCGGAAACAGGATTCAAATCCTTTCTCACAAAGTTTTCCCACTATATCATTTGCCCCATACCCTCTCATGACTCAGTTTTCTAAGTTGTTCACAGAAACATAAAATTAGATTATACATATATTGCTAAGAAATCCAATAGTTTTTAATTACTAAAGACTAAGCCATGAGGGAATTAACCCAATTAACCTAAGAGAGCAGGGAGCTCACCCCAACAGTTATGGAGTAACTGCAGAATAATTTTTTTATGAGTTCGTTCCTTTGCCTTACTTTCTTTACCTTCTTTCCCTCCTTCCTTCCCTCCTTCCTTCCTTCCTTCCTCCTTCCTTCCTTCCTGCCTCCCTCCCTCCCTCCCTCCCTCTCTTCCTTCCTTCCCTTTATAGTATGAAAGATTTAACCCAGGGCCTTCACGCTCAGCTACAATCCTCTTCCCCAACCCTTCTTAACATTTTGAGACAGGGTCTTTCTAAATTGCCTAGTAGTCTTAGAAGTTGCACTCCTCCAGCTTCAGCCTCCCGAGTGCTGAGATTACAGGCATGTACCACTGCACCCAGATTATTTTTATTTCCTTCCAGATGATAATTTCCAGCATATGTAGAAGAGCCTAGCAGCATACTTGGCAGTTAATTTACATATGAGTCAAGCTCAGATAACATGTAAGGCCATCAGAGAAAATAAGCTGGAGTCATGGGTTGAACTACATTTAATTACAGACAATGGTGTGAAATTTGCTATTTATTATTATTCTCTACATTACATGATTTGTTGAAATGACATAGTAATTCTCTCAATAAGTATCATCTTTCTTTATAGGTTAGGAATTCGAGACTCAGAATGTAGGTAAATTTTCTGAAGTTCACATATTTACTCTGAAATGTTGGGAATTATAACCTGATCTGTCTCATTTTCAAACTGATTTTCTAGTGCCCCATCCTGTCTCCTAAAGGTCATGCTACACACTAAATCATATGTTTTATTTTGGAGCTTTCTTAAGAAAATATTGAGAGGGGCTGGGGATTTAGCTCAGTGGTTAGAGTGCTCGCCTTGCAAGCACAAGGCCCTGAGTTCGATCCCCGGCACCACAAAAAAAAAAAAAAAAGAAAATATTGAGAGCCTCATTCGATTCAAACCCACTTCCTGGCATTTTTCTGATTGTCATGATGCTCTTCAATCTGCATGAGATAATTCATCAGTCCTCATCTTCAGCTGCTCCCACACAGCTTAAGGATTTTATGTAGAAAATATAGACTTTTAATATCTAAATGTCAGTAATCAACTTCCACAGCTTTACTTTACCTCTTAGAGTAATTTACACGAAGTATACATTTAAACACCTGGGGCACCGGATGCTTTTACATTTTATTTTCCATTTTTACCTGCCATATGTAAGAAAATAATGTTCTCATTTTTGAAAATTACAAGTTATAGAAATAGCCCATATGTGAGAAGTTTACAAACATAAGCGCATGACACTTCAAGTTTACATAACAGAAGTTTTTTTTCCCCCCTGGGGATCCAACTCAGAGCCTTGTCCTTGGTAGGCAAGTGCCCTACCACTTAAGTTAAATCCCCAACGCCACAGAAGTTGTTTTGAAGAAGAAATTTGTATGGAACTTTGCTAGAACAATCAATATTTTTTGGTGATTAGTAAAATGTGTTAAAACGTTTCTGTTATTACTAAGTTCTCATAAGAAAAATTCTGACTTGGTCAGGGATGCTTTGGGTTGCTTGTGGCTACATTCCTTTAAAAGAATATTCTAGAGAAATAGGTATTTGCAATTGCTGCTACTTCTTAGGAAGAAAAACATCTTTTAATTCAATGATGTGAAACTGGATTCTCTATCCACTGCTTCCACTACACTAAGATAGTTGTGTTTTAGAAATATCTTCACCTATTCATTGTGCAAGTAAAAATAAATAAGTTTGTTTTCAAACCACAGAACAGTTAATATACATGATATTTTATTGAACAGTATTTAGAATGGTCTCCTGCTTTCCCCATTTATCCAAAACATTGACTAATTAAAGAGGTTGATTTCTCTGATAGAGTTTCCATAGATGTTGTCATTGGAATATAAGGTCTTCATTTGCAAGTATTAAGGATACAATGGAAAGTAAGATTTTAGCTTATTTGACAGAATGGCATTAGGCACCAGAAGTCATATTTTTTTCCCTCACGAATCTCTATATAACAATAATAACCCAGGTTTTTCAGCCACTTCCCCACCTGCTCACTCTGGCTCCAGCCCAGACAAGTGACATTTTATCCAATGAGCTGTTAGCAGATGTGAAGGAAATAGAGGTTTTGAAAGCACTTGTGGATGTCAGCTCATCCTTCTTGGCCTGGTCTGTGACCCCAGTAGCATGCCCAGGTGAGACTGTCAGAGGATGGAGTCTGTGTGGTGGAGCCGATTTTCCACATCCATCCCAGCCGAGGTGACTGTAGATGAGCCCACAGCCAGCTGCCCTGCACAAGCAGAGGCGCAGAGAAGAGCAACAGAACCCCCCAGCTGGACCCCAGAGAAATGAAGAGGAGACCCAGGCCAGATCAGCCTGGCATAGCTCAGGGAAGCAGAACCTCATGCCCCAGTGGGCTGAGATCAATCTTTATTAGATGCAGGACAACTGGAATTTGTTAGGTGGAGTTATTTTTTGGTGAAGGAATATGCAATAAGCTTTGCAGTTTCTATTAGAGTACGTAAGACCAGCATATATGTTTTCTCCAACTGTGAGTAATAATTGAATGGACATCAACACGTTTGACAGAAGTAAGAGTAAAGGTGAAAACAGAATCAAAAATGGCATAGTTAATAAAACAAAATCATAGTTTTAAAAATTGTGTGCAGTTTCTGCATCTCTGGGTTAAATGTGCTTCCTACTGTGGGTCACAGTCAAAATGTTGGAAATTGAACGAGCTTGACTGTATGAATGGATCTGTTGACCTAATGGTAGGTGACAAATGTGTGTCTTTTATTGGGTGACAAGGTAACATGCTCAGTTGTAAGTAGATGTGTTGATGTCTGCTAGAACTAAGCACATGCTCTACCATCCTTGGGTCAGAGTGTCATCTCGGAGCGTGAAGGACAGCAAAACCTTCAGGAATAATGATTCTATAAATTCAAAGCTACATAGTTTATAGGTTTTTCTAATCAGAAAAGACAACTAGGAAATTGGAATGAAAGTGTTCACAAAATGACCTTACCTCTTTTGACAAGTAAATCTAAGGTCAGTCTTTTTGTACAAAATAATTAAAAGGCCAATGACATACAAAAGTGAAAATGCCAAAACTGTATCTCCTGTTTTCGGAATATACATACAGGATGAATCTGATATTTGCTCATAGAACATATACCCAGGGACTTGAGGAGGGGGCAAGTGGCCATGAGTAATCAATCTAAGCTCTTTATAGACTCTAAATGAAATATTAGATAAAAAATAGCATTGCGATTAGAAGTAGATCAGAAATCTGCTCCTAGGTGATCACTGACTGGCAGTTTTCCAAGCTGCCAGCCTGCGCTGCACTATTTCTCTCCTGGACTCTGAGCGCAGGCGTCTTGCTGAGGCTGGGTGTGCAGCCAGGAGCTCCACCCACCCACCTCACCCCAGGGTCCCTGTCAGGTGGGCCTTCGTCCCCGGCTAGCAGTTCAAGGATCTGAGGAAATGAAAAAGAACTCTTGATATCTATCACATAATTAAATATACATTATTAAGTCAAATAAATAGGGCTCAAATAATGGTGAAAAAAATCAGTTTGAGAAACACCAAGAAATGGATATTTGAAATATTTGACAATGTACAACTATTATACATTACGTTAAAATGATACTTTAAAGTTTACAAAACACTTGTGTGTAAAATAAACATGTAAATATAGTTATATGTAAAATAAGAGACATGATAGTTTTTTATCTATGATTTTCATTATTACTCATTTTACATGTAAGGCAAATGACGTTCAGATTGTTGTAGTAATTCGAGTGCAGATTAACTAAAGATTCCAAGTGACACATTCTTAAGAATTCTGGATTCCAAGTGAGATATACTTAACCCCTAGTCCAGCCATTTCTTTTGACACACAAGTCCCTATATAACCTTACTAAGTGATTTTCCTTTTCAAAGGTTTTGGGAGCTGGTATTTAAGCTGTCAGGGTTCTAAGCGTTCTTTTTCTAGAAATGCAATTTAAAAAACCACAAAGACATACAGCCTTAAATATCACATGGTTTCTCTTATATCAGAACTCCAAAATATAAAGAACAAAATAAAAGATAGATAATAGAATATAGGGAGATACATCTTTTGCAAATGGGAAAGGGACCAAAAGATAGAGGGAGAGGGAAAAGAATGGGATAAAAAAAGAATTGAAATGTGTTATACACATGTACTGTTTTAGTTACTTTTCTCTCGTTGTTGGGACAGAATACTCGACACCCAAAGTTAGGGGAAGAAAGGTTTATTAGCTCATAGTCTGTAGAGGTTTTAGTCTATAGTCTGCTGGGTCCGAAGCAGGGCGGCATGGCAGAGGGGCGGGCTGGCGTGTCAGACCCCAGCGGACCGGCTGCAAAGTAAAGTAAGGAAATGTAAGGAATGTATGTAAATAAGCAATGTAAACAAGCAGTTAGTTAGCTTCTTCTTGTATCTTTTATCTAGGCTACCTGCCCCCAGGGTGGCCCGCACTCCCACCCCCAATCTCAGTCTCACATCCTTGATCTCAGTAGAACCACACCAAATCGATCAATAGATTAATTTAGTAATCACACACTCTAGATCCAGCTATCTCTTACCACGTGAGGCTTTGGGGGGACATCTAGACACAAACCATAACATGTACCAAACTCCCTACAAGAAATGTAATCATTATATACTGCAAACATGTACTAAAGAAAAACAAAAATTGGAAAAGAAACCCAAGAGTAGAATATGATCATTTATGTATTGACACTTTTCACAAATGGCCTTGCTGAAAAGCAAAAAGTATATATATGTATATATGTGTGAATATACATTCTTGATGAATGGAATGACAAAGGTTAGGCACATATATGTTGTAAAAGACCTATACGATTTCTAATACTATACAATGATTAGAATAACTAATTCTAAAATCAGCCTCTAACCTTGGGTCCTCAGCATTTTAAAGGGATATAAAGCTTTCATTTATGCAAAACCTTGCTTATCCTGCATATCAAAATCTAGATTTACTAATATTAACCTGCTATTTCAATACCCTATTCCGACAATAATTTTGTGTATAAATGTGTAGAGATATTTGGTGGTAAACTTTCATAAATACGAATTGTGCTTGTGTCTGGGAACAAAAGTTAAATAGTTGCGAGGTGTCTGGGTCCTCTCATCAACCAGAATACAAGTTGGTGATAAGAATGGCCTTATTTGGGACACCTGAGGTGTGTCTGTTAACCTTAATTGTCAATTTGACTGGCTTGAGAGACTCCTGGAAAGGTAATTGTGTAGGTGGGGCCTGGCTGGAGGAGGGGGGTGAATGGAGGCATATTTGTGGAGGCTATCAATGTCTCTGGCACTCTTCCCCTGTGCTCTGCTCCAGCTCTCCTGAGGTGAACAGCATTCCTCTACAAAGCCCTTCTATCATAGGGTTTCTTTTTGGAGACAGAACATCATGGACTGAATCCTCTGGAACCTTGAGTAAAACAAGTCTTCCTTCCATTAACATTTGGGAGTCAGATAGTTTTTCTTTTCTTCCCAGCAGTGAGAAAGCTGACCAATACATGGGCAAGAATCGTGCTTTTCATCCTCCAAGGACCAAACATTTTTCTGTAGTGGTGGCAATGGGAGAGAAAGCAAGCAAAACACATGAGACCCTTGACCAAGGTCTTGGGACTACTCTCTGCCATTATACCATTCTTTTAGTCAAAGAAAGACACGGGTAATCTAAGTTCTAAGAGTTGGGGAAAAGAAACCACATCCTCATAGGAAACACACATTTGGCATTGTGGCTACTATAAGGGCTAAAGAATTGGGCCTTCAGTGAAATAAATCCACCTTCTTTGCTAGCTGAGTTACAAGAGCGTGCTGCTTGCACTCTGCCATACACAGACCTAAACACTGATCCTTACATTATTTTTGGACATAAAATAAAAATATGAATGAAAATAAATTTGTGAGAGTTAAACACTGTGTCTCAAATTTCACAGTTAAAATGTTACAATTTATTTTTTTCTGGTTAGTAAAATTCTATACCTTTATTATAGAAATTTTGAATTTTTTTCTAAAAATGTTTCTAAGTACCTTAAATCTATGGCTTTGTAAAAAACAAATAATATTCTCAAATTTTTCTATCTACTCTTTTCTAAAGAGTAATCCAAGAGTTTTAACCTACATTGTGTATTAAAGCTAACATTTTAAAGAGAGAGAGAAAGTATTTGTCTAAATGCTGACAAACATTCCTTAATATTTATGAGCATGTAAATGAATTGTTACTATAATAAGCCTGAATATGTGTGTATGCTACAGCTAAAAATTTTCACAGGAAATTAAATCATGGAATTATCTGGGAAGTTGAAACTGGTTCCTACAATCAACCAGACTGCCACATGTGTCTTGGGCTCTTTGGAGTTCATAATCATATAATTTAGTGATACAGTTTATAATGCTGATGAATAATATCTCCTATATGCTGCCAGAAAAATAATCTCATACTATACATGGCACAGTATTTTAAGCTTTCTTAGGAAAACAACATTAGAAATTAATACATTCATAGTATAGGGCAGGCAAAGAAACATTAAACAAATATTTTGACTTTTGTTGCCATTATTTTTTCAATTTTGATAAAGCTATAGTTAATAGCATATGTGTGATAATTATAATACTGGATCTGATAATGCTTGATGAATTTGTAGCATTTTTAACCCATTTTTTGGCATTCTTATTTGTTGTTTCTTCCTTTAATGGAAGAATATGTAAGAATAGTTTGCATATTTCCAAAAGATAGAAAAATGAAATGCAGTTGTATTTCTTACATTCTGCAATTTATTTTAATCTTCACAGTTAAAGTGATTTATATTTTTATTTTTTATTTCTCTACTTGTACCCTGATTAGAAAAACGAACCCTAATTTTTAAACATCAACTATAATTATACATTAAAATGAAGACATATATTGGAAATGATTTTATTTTACTTTATTTGTGGGCACTGGGGATTGAATTCAAGGCCTTGTGCTTCCTAGGCAAGTGCTCTACCACTTAAGCTAAATCCCCAACCTTTGGAAATGATTTTTATACATATATTTAGCCTCAGAATTTCAGCTTAATATTTTTTTCTGCTATTCTTTAATGTATAGCTTTCTTGCTACAAAAGGATGTATTTTCCTTTTAATAATTTGTTGATCTATTTGGTTGCATTAAAATATTTATTTATTTATTTATTGGTGCCAGGGATCACACTTGCTAGGCAAACACTCTAACCACTGAACTAAATCCTCAGCCCCTGCATTAAAATATTTAAACGGTAGCTGAGTTAGAATGGTTGCTTCAATAACACTATTACTTGAGGTTCCCTCACTACAACCTTTGCCAAATACCTTTGAAATCCTCCATATGAAACCATCAGATTCTCTCCCTTTTTCATGAATTTGCCTTGTGCAGTGATAACTTTGACCCAAACCACCCAACAGAGTGAGTATGTGCCAGTCGTGGCTGGAGTCCTTGAGAAGCATCCTGTGTCTGCCTAGGCTCTCTCTCCTGTGCCGTTGCCCGGTAGTCTTGGCAGGCTGCTTGGACTGGAGGAGACAGAAGGATGGAGCCAAATTTGGTTTATAGGCAAGATTAGACTAAGTCAATATACAGCTCAACCTTCAGGGATTTAAGTCCAGCCTAGACTAGAAGAACTGCCCAGCCTTGCCTAAGCTGATTACTGATTTCCAACTTAAAACAAATAAATACTTATTGTTTAAGGTCTTAGAATCTTGGAATGGTTTGGAATGCAGCATCGTTGAGGCAAATGCATAAGTAAAACACTAAATATAAAGAATAAATTTACAGTAAATATTTATATCAACCAAGGATACGAATATATTTATTAGCATTATTTAGTTAATGAACAGAAGGACAAGGATCTACGAGAGGCCTGCACTGTGTGTAAAGCAGATACGTTAGAAAGCAGACAAGTCGAGACGGGTGTTAGACGCATTCGTGAAGACAAACCTGACTTCATGTGTACGATTAGCCAAAAAGATTTAACACATGATTAAGCAGTAAGATGTGCACGGGTAGGGACTTGTGAAGCACATTAAATCATTATATTCTTTTTTGACTTTTACAGCATCATATTCTTAGGAGAAAAGTGACAAATTCCTTTTTTGGAAGACATATTAGGTATGTTTTGGCAAGGCTCACACTGAGAAAAGGAGTAAAAATATGAAGAATTATGCTCAATTTTTCTAAATTTGTTCATGTTTTTTTTTATTCATTCCAAGAAGGGGAGAGAGAAAATAGAAAGAAAAATAAAAATGACTAATATCTTCTTAGCCTCACAGTTTTCACTTGATTGATAAATTAAATTTCCTATTTGAGTTAATTCTGCAGAATGTCAACTAAATAACACTAGGGGCTGATTTAGATAAGACTCATCATTCACTGAAAGTCAGCACTACTCACCACGTATATCTTCTGATGACTCTCATTACTTGTATTACAATTTGGAGGTAACCCCATAGATTTCTGCTTTTTGTTGAATCAGCCAATCAGTGAGACTGGAATACCTTTTTTTTTTTTAACTAGGGAAGAATTTCTCACCTATGAGTACTAGGGATGGCAGGTAACATAATTATAAAAAAGACAAGCAATTAATGTTAACCAACTAACTGTATTATGGAAAAAAAACAGTGAACTAGTTTGTGTCTTGAATAAAAATTCAGAATCTATATCTCTTCCTTTTGTCCATGCTAGAGTATCAAAGAGAAAAAGGAAGAATGATTTTCTTATCATGAACCTCTCTGCTGTTCAGTTCCACGTAGCTTGCAGAGCCCACTTCCTAACACAACACTGGCACTAATATAATGTGGAGGATCATGTATCTGTCTTTCCACAAACTTTCAGTGCCACATGAAACCGTACATTCTTGTAACTTTTTCAGTTACACATTAAGTAATCATCCCTTAACTAAAGTTTCACACCTTATGTTAAAATGGTTGTCATATTTCATTTCCATTTATGAAGTCATACTTTTCAATAAAAACTCAGATTTAGGTATGTCAAATAAATCCAATTTTAGGTGGGGAATATTGAAAAAAAAAACCAAACAAACAAGGTACCATTCTCTCCTATCCAAGAACCAAGAAAACTGAATCCTCAGATGGAACAATTACAGAATTTTATTAATTTCTATCATCATACAAAGTGACCTAGTAAACTTCCATTCATGGCTTTGCTACTGAGGTTCAGGAAACAGCCAAAGGATTTCCAAAAACCCTGCTTCTCTCTGAGGTGTTAGCTAATGTTTTGGTGCCTGCTTTGTTGTGGTTGTTGTTGTTGTTCTCAAGTGGAAGAAACACTGCCTAGCTCCTGGGCAACTTCCTTTCAAATTTGCAAGAAACAGTCTAGGTTCTTAAGGACCAAATCCTTCATCTTTGTGATGAGCTTGTCAGCAGTCTTCTAGGTCTGAGAGTAGACAAATGCATAATCCCTGAACCAATTTCATGGTACAGTCTTTTCCACAGCAAAGCATTCCCCAGAGTAGAAAATGTATCACAAAATACCTTGATGTCACTGCGTTTGTGTAGTTTATGAACTAAGACTTTCTAACTCCAGCACTTTCCCCAGAAGGAGTCTTACTATCACATTATATGTAATGACTTTCATTTTGCAAGAAACATTTAATTGAAATATGACAAAATTTGATAGCTAACTATTTCATTGCTTGCTAAAATAATAAATTTTTAAAGACTAGATAAAAAAGAGACAAATTTCTGATAAAGGCTGGGTCTCAACACTAATGTCATATTTTCATACAACCTTATAATTTAAATCAATCTATAAAAAAGATTTCTTTTTTCTTGACTTGGGAAAACTATCATCAAACTTAATAGGAAAAAAATAAAACGCAGAATTAGCCAGGAAGTTTCTGGTAAATAAGAATAATGAAAGTATTGTGACTGTATGATGGACAAAACCATGTTATACAGAGACTATAATTTAAAGAGTTTGGTATTAGAGGTTGAATAGATACACAGAGTTCAGAAACAAATATGTGTTATAAGATGAAAATTCCATTCAGGAGAGAAAAGACTGATTATTCAAACAATGACATTTCTATAATTATCTAGTTATACAAAATAATAAGTAAATGTATAAACTCATTTTCTTTTATCAAAAATTAAAAATCAGAGTGAATGATTAAAAATACAGTTGAAACAATAAACTAACATATGAAAATGTAGATGTATTTTAAACAACACAAACCCCAAAAGAAGTAAATTATATGCTGCTCTTTTTAAGTAATGGTTTTATATGAGTGACTGTTCATGTGTCCGTAACATGCATATCTTGATACATATATGACTGTAAAAACCTTTGCTGCTTGTTGGACAGACTGGAGTGGGATGTGATATTTCAGAAATACAAATTACTAAATTACAATTTTGTGTTAGGTGCTTAACTGTGTGTATACTTTAAATGTGAATAAGTGAATGACAGACAACTTTAAAACCAAGAAAGGAGACGTCCGGTTTCCAGTTGGTTCATGTAAAGAACTTGGCAGTTTTCACTCCAGTCTGCACAACAAGAGAAAACCTGAACAAATTGAACGATCAACCAGCTTTCTTAGCTCCCTCAGAGCACCAAGGTCACAGGTCAAATTGCTGACCCTAAATTTGCAGAGACAGGTGGATTAAAAAACCATAACTTACTGGAGTGGAAACCTATGTGGATCAGTGTTGTGTAGGGAAAACTTGAACTCTAATTGTCAAATTGGTGGAGGCTCTGGATGGACAAGTCTGAGACTTGTGGCTCCAGGGGACCCAATCATGGAGGAAGGGGTTCCCCACTTTTGTGAGTTTTACCTGTAGAAGTTTGAGCAGGTTCTCTTGTTGAGTAAAGAAGGAAAATACTCCCATACTTCTGGTAGAAGAAAGGGACAAAGGAACTACTTTGAACTATGCTAGTGTTCTGTTCTAAACAAGATCTGTTCTCAGCAGAATCTTGTTAACTGGAGCCTCATCTGATGGAATATCAGTGCTAACTGACCCTGGGGAATGGAAAGACCCAACTCCAGCCCACCCAGCCCACCTGTCCCACCTAAAGTGGGGAAGGGGGCACCTGAGATATGTAGGAAAAGGCTACTAAAGACGGAGACCTAATCACAAGCGCTAGAACCCTTTTTCTCCCCTACACTTTACCATCTCCTTGTTCAGATCCCTTTTTGCTACAACTGCCTCTCTTTCTTTTTTCCTATGCCACTAATTTATTGGCAAAACCGGTTGAATGCTGGTCTTTTTGTCCAGTTTTAAATGTATGATTTGGCTGAATCCTGCCTTTGTGGTGTTGTTTCATTTGTGCCTTTTCTATCAATTCCTATTTAGAGCTAATGCCTTGGTTAGAAAGTTGGAACTACTTTGACATAAAATGATTCATAGCTAATGCTATGAACTTTGCATTTCAAAAACTGTTCGGCACAGAGTTTCTGATTTTACCATCTTAGTGATGCCAAATTTAGTAAGTGTGCTTATCCTGAGCTTTTAACAATTACTGATGATATATATATATATAGTTTAGATTCATTAGAGACTGTAAAATTGTGATGTCTTAATTCTATTTTCCTTCTGTACTCTATACAGAAGGAATTTTTTCCTCACCAACTATCTTCCTACTACTGCAATATAAACAAAGAGAAGTTAGGATAAATAATTTGGTACTCTAGGGCCCATAATCTCATGTTCTAGTTTATATAAACTATAATGTTCATATAAAATTATGTAAAATTTATACTATAATTAAATTTTATTTTTATTTTTTTGAGATAGTCTCAGTTCAGTCTGGCCTAGAACTCACTGCATAGCCCGGGCTGGCCTCAAACTCATGGTGATCCTCCTTCTTCAGCCTCCCAAGTGCTAGGATTATAGGCGTACTGGACCGTGCCTGGCTTCTATAATTAAATTTTAAGTATCCTACGTACTTGCTTTATCTTATTTCTATTGATTAATTTTATTTTCATATGTACCTACATGTTTCCTGTAGGTGCCAAGGTTTTTCTGATTGTATTATAATGCAGCCCATTTTAATCATTTTCTTATAATTTTAACTTTGTTTTCTTTTATATTTACTGTTTTCTTTTCTTTTGCTATTTCCTGATTTCTTCTACATGACTATTTTACATAAGGTTTTTCTTTTATTACAATTTTAGAAAAATTGGGAAGAATACAGAGTTCCCATATATCCTACATCTGAATTTCCTCCATTATTAATGTCTGACATTAGTACAGTTTTGATACAATCAACGAGTCAATATTTATATAGTGTTATTAACTACGGTCTCAATTTACTTTACTATTCCAAGGTTTCTTGGGGGATATTGCATTATACTTAACCTGTCTTGCCCTCTTACAGTCCTCTGTGTGTGACAGTTTCTGAAACTGTCACTTTTTGGATAACTTTGACATATTTGAGGAGCACCATTAAGGTGTTTCCTATAGAATGTTCCTTAGCTGAAATTAGTGTGATGCTGTTCTGGTGATTAAACTTGGGTTATGTTTTTGCGGGGGACTTGAACACCTTTTCTTACATCGTGTCCGGAGTATATACCATCAGTGTAACTTATGATTGTTGATGACCTTGAGCCGAGGCCGAGGGAGTGTGGTCAGCATTGCTCTGTAAATTTACTCATTCTCCATGCTGGATATGTAGTCTACGTTTCTGGAAGGGGGAATTATGCTCGATTTTCTTGAGTGCAGAATCTCCTTATCACTTACTTGGAATTCTTCTGCACAAGACATATTTCTATTCTGCCCAGTTGTTCATTTCTCCAACTCCATTTTTCTGTGCTAATATTGTTATATTTATTGCATCTACACACAATACAAATCTAGTGTTGTATGGTCATTAATTTTATTCGACTCATCTAATACAACTATTTTGCGAGAAGAAATTAGAAGGAATATGCAACTATAATGTTTTCTTAAAAAATGTTTTTGGCAGTTCTTGGGATGGAACCAAGGACCTCACATATGCTAGACAAGTGCTGTATCTCTGAGCTACATTTCCTCTATAAAGTGTTTTATAATCACATACATAATTACTTTTACCTGTGTTATTTGTTTTTGCATGTAGATTCAAATTACCCCTGGTGTCACTTACTTCTAGTCTTAAAAAGTCATTTAATACTTATTGTAACTAGCAAAAATGCTCTAATTTTTTCTCCAGGTATGCTGTTACTTTGTGTTCATTTTTAATGGAGATGGAAAGAGACCTGGTTTTGTTTTTTGCTTTCAATTTTTAAAATGGAGTCTTGGGGCTGGGGATTTAGCTCAGTGATTAGAGTGCTTGCCTTGCAAGCACAAGGCCCTAAGTTCGATCCCCGGCACCACAAAAATAAAATAAAATAAAATAAAATAAAATAAAATAAAATAAAATGGAGTCTTGGAGAACACAGAATACTTGGGTGGCAGTTTCCTTTCAACATTTTGAATGTATCATCCTATTTTCCTCTCACCTGCATTGTATCTGATGATAAGAATTCAGAGACAAATCATAGTGAAGTTCCTTGTATTTTCGGGATTTTTTCTTTATCTTTGGCTACCTACATTTTGACTTTGGGATGTCTGGTGGAGAGTTCTCTTGCTTATCCTACTTGGAACTTATTGTGAATATATTTTTTTCATCAAATTTGAGAAGAATGAATCCATTATGTCTTCATAACATTTCTGCCTGTATTTAACTCTCCTCTTTTGGGTACTGTTGTGTGTGTTTATCAGTGGGCTTGACTGTGTGCCACATTTCTCTGAGACTGAATACATAATTCTCCACTCTTTTTCTGTTCTTCAGGTTACTTAATCTAGACTTTTACATTATCTAACCAACTGACTTTAAAAGTTTTCCCAGCTCAAATCTATTGAGCTTTTCAAGCAGGCAATTTTTATTTCAGTTATTCCTCATTTCAACTATGGAATTTCAATATTGTAGTTTTTTGTAATTTCTATCTCTTTATCTCTGTATTGATATTACAATGAATCATTGTAATCATTCATTCCTTTTATTTTATTTTATTTTTTCCAGTGCTGGGTAATCAAATCCAGAGTCTTAAATGTGCTAGGCAAATACTCTACCATTGATGCCCTCTTTCTTTACATCTTTAAGTATTGCTCCTTTTAGATATTTAAACGTATTTATAATAGCTACGTTGAAGTCTTTGCCCCGTATGCTCAACATCTGGTCCTCCTCAATGGCAGTTTCTGTCTGTCTATCTGTCTGTCTTTCTGTCTCTCTCTTTCTCTCTCTCTGTACTCTAATTTTTTGTGGTATTGGAGATAAAACTCAGGGCTTTCACAGTGAGTGACATTTCCAGCCCTTTCTTCGAGTTTTGGTTTTGATACAGGGTCTCATTAAGTTGCTCAGATGGGACTTGAACTTGTGATCTTCCAAAGGTACTTTCTGTGTAATTGCTTTTCTCCCAGCGTATGGGTCACATTTTTCTTCTTGTATGTCTAAGAATTTTTTTATTAGGAAGTGGACATTTCAGATAATAATTCTGGATATTGATTCCCCTCAATGACTTCAGACTTCTTTTTCTTTTATTACTTTGTTGCTCTTTATTATTTAGCAGCTTGCTTAGACCAATTCTGTAAAGTATATTTCCTCACAGCATACACCCTATGAAGTCTTTAGTCGGGACTTTTTCCTTATTTTTATGTTTAACTATACTGTACATCAGTACAGTTTAGGATTTAACTGCTGGTTAAAGTTTATTCTTTCAGTCCTTGAACCAGTAAGGACTTTACTTTTTACTGTTGGATCTGGCTTTGGTTTAGAGACTACTCTGATAGTTCAGGGAATTTCCAGGTTGGCTGTGCAATTAGTCAGAGACTAGTAGCTTGGAATTTCACTCATGTATGATTGTGTGGGCCACCACGGATGACTATGACACTGGGGAACTATTGGGCTATTTCCCTCACCTTGTCCCTTTCTATCCATCTTTTATCATTCTCTTTGTTTGCCCTTTGCCTAACTCAAATGAGAGATACCACATGGTATTTAAGCTTGTGTATCTGGTTTATTTCACTCAACATTATATTTTCCAGGGGTGTCTATTTTCCTACAAATGTTTCAAATGTGTCATTCTTTATAGATGAATAGTATTCCATTATATATAGATACCATATTTTCTTTATCCAGT
Organism: Hystrix cristata; assembly: GCA_004026905.1. NCBI lineage: Eukaryota > Metazoa > Chordata > Mammalia > Rodentia > Hystricidae > Hystrix > Hystrix cristata. The sequence continues at coordinate 6,532 of PVJO010022048.1, read as the reverse complement.
TGTCTGTTGATGGATATACAGGCCACTTCTAGTATTTAACTATTAGGAATTGTGCTGCTATAAACATCGGTATGTATGTATTGCCATAGTATGATGACTTAAGCTCTTTGGGGAAGACACCTAGCAGGGGTATACCTGGGTTCTATGGAATTTTTAATACCAGTTCTTTGAGAATTGTCCCTACTGATTTCCATAGTGGTTGTACTAGTTTGCATTCTTACCAATAACGCAGCAGTGTTACTTCATTTTTCACTATAGCCATATCTGCATTTGTTATTGTTTGATTTCCTAATGAATGCTTCTTTTTCCAGAGGAAGATGAAATCTTAGCTTTATTTTAATTTGCATTACTCTAATGGTCAGAGATGTTGAATAGTTCTTCATATGTTTGTTGACCATTTGTATTTCTTCCTCTGTGAAATGTTTCTTCATTTGTCTTGCCCGTTTCTCAACAGGGTCTTTCCTTTGTGTGTGTGTGTGTGTTTATTCTTTGTATATTCTAGATATTAGTTCTTTGTCTGGGGAGTAGAAGGCAAAATTTCTTCCCATTCTGTAGGTTATCAATTCACTCTACTGATTAATTCTTTTGCTGTACAGAAACTTTTCAGTCTGATATAATTCCATTTATTGATTGTTGCTGCTATTTCTTGTGCAATTGAGGTTTTATTTAGAAAATTCTTTCCTACACCTGTCTTCAAGTGTTTTACCTATTTTATCTTCCAGAAGGTTTAATGTTTCTGCCTCAATGTTTAGATCGTTGATCCATTTTGATTCTAATTTAGTATATAATGGGAGATAAGTGTCCAGTTTCATTATTCTGCAAACAGATAACCAGTTTTCCCAGCACCACTTGTTGAATAAGCTGTCTATCCTCCAACACATGCTTTTGGTCCCTTTGTGAAAGATCAAATAGTTGAATAAGTCTGTGGAGGTTTCTTATCCTCAATTCTGTTCCACTGAACCATGTATCCATTTTTGTTCAAGTACCATGCTTTTTTTTTTTTTTAAATCAATATTGCTTTTTAGAATAGTTTAAAGTCAGGTATGTCTATGCCTCCTGCTTTGTTCTTATTGCACAAAATTACTTTTGCTATTCAGGGTCTCTTCTGGTTCCATATGAATTTTAGAATTGTTTTCTCTAAATCTGTAAAGTATGAGTTGGTATTTTGATAACACAAACTGTTATCTTGAATCTGTATAACAGTTTTCGAAGTATGGCCATTTTGACAATGTAAGATTTGCCTATCCAGGAGCATAGTACATCTTTTCATTTTCTAATGTCCTCTTCAGAGTACAGTAGTTTTTTGTGGAGGTCTTTGACTTCCTTGGTTCGTTCCTAGCTATTTCATTTTTCTTGAAATGACTATGAATGAAAATTGTTTTCATAATTTCCTTCTCATGCCATTCATTATTGATGTACACAAATTCTAATGGTTTTTGTGTGTTGATCTTGTATCTTGCTACTTTACTGAAGTTGTTTTTAATTCTGAGTTTTTTGGTGGAGTTCATGGGTCTCCCATGTAGAGTATCATGTCATCTACAAATTATGATAATTTGAGTTCTTCCTTTTTAATATGTATCTTTTTAATTTCTTTCTCTCACCTAATTGGTCTGGCTAATGTTTCAAGTACTATACTGAATAGAAGAGTGACAACCTTGTCTTGTTCTTGATTTTATGGAGAATGCTTCTAGTTTTTCTGCATTGAGTATGATGCTGGCTATTGTTTTGTCATAAATGGCCTTTATCATATTCGGGTATGTTCCTTCTATACCTGTTTTCTTCAGGGTTTTTATCATGAAGTGGTGTTGGATTTTGTCAAAAGTCTTTTATGTGTCTGTTGATAAGACATGTAGTTTTGACCTTGCTCATCTTTATGTGACATATTACATTTATTGAGAATGACAGTCAACCATCTTTGCAGCTCTGGGATGAAACCTATTTGATTGCGATGTGTTATCTTTTTGATAATATCCTGTGTTCTATTTGCTAATATCTTGTAGAGGATTTTTGCATCTGTATTCATTAAAGAGATTGGCGAATAGTTCTCTTTTTTCATTGGTTTTTTAAATCTGGTTTTGGGGTGATACTGGCTTCCATTCAATTTCTTCAAAGAGCTTGAGGGGGTATCGGTGATATAACATCCATAAAGGTTTTATAGAATTTACCAGTGAATCTCTCAGGTTCTAGGCTTTTTTAGTTGGTAGATTCTTTATTACTGTTTTAATTTTTTTGTTTGTTGTTGGGTTGGTAAGCATATTTAAGTCTTCTTGGGTCAGTTTTGATAGTTTTTATGTGTCTAAGAATCTGTCTATTTCTTCAAAATTTGCTAATTTCTTAGAATATAATTTTTTGGTTACTATCTTTTGGATTTTGACAGTGTCTGTTGTGATTTCAACTTTTTCATTTCTAATTGCATTGATGTGAGTCTTTTCTCTCTTTCTTTTGTGAGACTGGCTAAGTGTCTATTTTATTTATTCTTTCAAAGAACTAGCTTTTTGATTCATTGATTTTTTTTTCCTACAGTTTTTAGTCTCAATTTAATTGATTTCCACTCTCATCTTTATAATAATTTCTCTTCTTAATTTCAGTTTGGGTCTGTTTGCTGTTGTTTCTCAGGCATTTTAAGATTTCTCATAAGGCTATTTAGTTGGGCTTGCTGTTTCCCTAATGTGCTCACTGATTGCAATATATTTCCCTCTCAGGACTGCCTTCATCGTGTCCCAGAGGTTTTGTTGAGCTGCACAGTCATTGTCATTAACCTTCAGAAAGTTTTAAATTTTTTTGATTTCTTCTGTGACCCATTGGTTGTTTAGGAGCTAATTGTTAATTTCTCAGGAGCTTATGCCTTTTCTGAAATTTCTTCTGTTGTTGATTTCTATTTTCATTGATCAGTGGTCTGATAGTATGCATAGGGTAATTTCAATTCTTTTTTATTTTCTTAAGCTGGCTTTGTGGACTAGAATGTGATCTATTTTAGAAAAAGTACCACGTACTGTTGAAAAGAGTGTATATTCTGTTGTAGAGAGGTGGAATAGTCTGTATGTATCTATTAAGTTCATATGTTCAAGATGTGATTTGGTTCTGATAGTTCTTTATTGGTTTTTTGTTTTGTTGATATATGTCTTCATGAAAATAGGTGTTAAAATCTCCTACTGTGATTATGTTAATGTTTATTTGATCATTTAATTTTAGAAATTTTTGTTTTGTGAATATAGGTGCTCCAGTATTCAGTGCATATACGTTTATCAATGTTATCTCTTCTTGTTGGGTTCTTTTCTTTACTGGTATGCAATAACCTTTATTTTCTCTTCTAATCAGTTTTAACTTGAAGTTTGCCATCTCTGATATTAGAATTGCTACTCTTGCTTGTTTTCAGTGTCATAGTATATGAATGTTGTTTTCCATTCTTTAATTTTTAGTCTGTGAATATATTTTTGGATTAGATGAGTTTATTGAATGCAACAGATTGTTGGATTCTGTTTTTTGATACATCTGTTAGCCTGCGCCTTTTGACTGTGGAGTTGAGGACATTAACATTGAGAGATATTACTGAGATGTGTTGATTATTTACTGTCATTGGATTCTTTATCTGTTGGTGTATTGTTTGTTTTTCTTTTCTTGATTTTATTTTTCGCTGTTTACCCATTGATCTCACTAGTTTCCTCTGTGTTTTTAGCTATGTATAATTCTTTCTTTCTTTTGAGAATATTCTTGAACGGTTTTTCTAGATCTGGTTTAACACTCTTATGTCTTAGGGTTAGAGGCAAGAATAAGTGAAGCACATGTACACACACATGCTCATAAAAGAAAAAAAGGATAAAATAATGGGATACAATTGTGGGAAAGTGTAAAGAAGGAGGAAAACAACAAAGAGCAATTTTTTTAAAAAAGTAAAATAATAAAAGAAAAATAGTACAATGAAATAAAGAACTGTAAAAGAAAGTTTTCTACTGTTTTAGACACTTGGCTCCTTTCCTTAGGCTTGGGCTAAGGAGCAGAGCTCAGGCTGGGTTGTGTCTGCCCGCAGAATGGTGCTGGGTGTGGAGATCTGCTTACAGTGGGAACACGGTGCCAATGTGAGCTTCTGGTCCTGTGTAACTCCGGCTTCAACTGGCCTCTGACTGCAGGAGGTGAGTCTTGAGCACCAGTCCCTACCTCTGTTCTGCTCTCCAGCTGCCAGCAGTCTCCCGGGACTGATCTTCCCTTGTCCACTCTGGAAACTTGGCAGTGTGAAGCAGCCAAGGGGCTGTCCCAGGACCCACGTTCAAATCCCCAGCCTTTCCCTGCAGTGGCGTCCCTGCCAGCTCCTGCTCTACATGACTGTGTCCTTGGGTGCTTGTACCACAGTCACTCACCAGTTGTTGACTCTGGAGGGCTGCTAAGGAAGCCGTGTCTCCTGTTCTCCCTGCTGTCTCCAACTGCATAAAATTCTTCTGATCCCACATGTGTTTAAACACCGCATATTGTTTCTCTGGTGTGAGAAAATGAAAGTGTAAATACAGACTAGAATGTATTATATTGAGAAAGGGAAGAAAGTGTCCAAATGAGAAAGGGAACAACGGAGGGGCAGGGGGAGAGGAACAGAGGGACAAGAGAAGTAAGAAATGGAAGAAAAAAATGGAAACAAAACCTTTGTAAATAAGGAGCGAGGAGGGGGTGAAGGGAGGGGAGGGGAACGGAAAAAAAGAAGCAGGAAGATATATCAGGTACAGGTACAAATCCCCTATGATGAATGTTATCACTATTTACATCTAAAATGTACCATTAAAAATAAGATTTAAAAATAAATAAATAAAATCACTTAAAAAAAATTCTTCTGGCTCCAGTGCCGCTCTCAGGTTCCCTGTGAGCAGGAAGTTGCTAGGTACACTCTGCCTCCTGGCAGGCGGCTTCCCAGACGCTGTCCTTGGTACTACCGCGCGGCCTTTCCTCTGCAGCGGGGTCTGTTTCTACTGTGTCACTTAATCCTTTTTTCTTCTCTGTCAGTTTTCTCTGGTTTTCGTGTACCCTCCACTCACTTTGGTTCCTCTCCGAGCTATTTTTTTCCTAGCGGTAGACACTGTTCTGGAGAAGCTGAGTTGGGCGCACTCACTATGCTGCCATTTTGTCTATGCTCTTGGGAATTCTCATAGATTGCTTTGAATAAATGATTCTCAGTTTGTTGTAAGCTTCCCGGTCGATACCTGGGGACTTTGAGTGGTTGGTTTTGGCAGTTTCATTTTAACCAGGTTAATAGATATTTCTCTGGGGAGAGGATTCCCTGAGCTCATCAAACTGTTGTTGAGGAAGTCCTTCCATGCTCCTTTATTAAATACATGCGCGATCAATGCACACTGTCAAACGTGATTTTGTCCTTTTGCGTTCCATATTTTTTATTTGAATCTTCTCTCTTTTCTCTGTAACATCCTTACTGGTAATACATCGTGTTATTCTTTTAAAGAACTAACTTTTTGTTTTATTAATTTTTCTTTTTTTGTATTTATTTCATTTTCCCATCATTTTTTAATACTCTTTCTTCTGAATTTATGGTATTTGTACTTTTTCTGAAATACTTGTTTCAGGGTTTTTTCCTTTTCATTATCTATTAGTGTTAATGAGTAGAACTTTATTTTAACTGAATTTTATTGTATTTTACTAATGCTTGTTAATATGACATAATGGAGGTTGTTTTGAGAAGACAGTATATGCATTTAACATATCTTTATCAATTTCAACCCCATTCACCTCTTTCTTTTTCCTCCCTCCTTCCCTGTCTCCAAAAGTCTGCCTCTTGGTTGCCTGTCATTTCTTCACTTATGAATGATGTACACATGTGCTTTTAGGTTCCAAACAGTCCTTTTAAATTCATACTTTATTTTAATAATATTTCGTATCAATGAGATAATGGTTTTAATAAAAAATTTGTTGAAGATAATAAGAAACAAACATTCCAATGCCTCCCTTTATATTCTGCATTCAGAATTACCAATCTTTCAGATTCTGACCATTCTGTCTTACACCTGTATAATTGTGCTTTGAAATAATTAATAATCTTTGTTACCTGACAGAAGCCTAAAGTGTAATCACTTCAGAGAAATTTATCTGATGGTTTTCTAAAACGAAGGGTTTATGAGCCAACAAGATATATATATGTGTGTGTGTGTGTGTGTGTGTGTAAAACAGGATATGTAATATATGTTATACAAACATTTTTTCCTAAGTGATGAACATAGTCCACAGATTTTGATTGTGATTGGATTTCTTTGGATTTTTTCTTCTATATGGGTTTGATTCTGATCATATTTTTATAAGTGAAATCAGACATTAGAATCAAACTGATGTAAAAAAGAGTAAATTTTTCCATCCATTTATTTGGGTTAGCTTTCAGTAGTTTGTCTTAGGAAATAACTTAAGCAAGTCTAATTTCATTAGTCTGAAGTAGAGATAGTTTATGGCATTGCATTTAATTCATCCAATCTTAATATTTCAGTTTAGGTAAATCTAGCAATATTTATACATTTGCAATATCATCATTAGCACATCTCAAGATTAG